>WNWK01031942.1:0-22298 GCA_009830355.1 Cherax destructor
CCCTTCTCCTGTATATATTACTAAATGTAAAAGGAGAAACTTTCGTTTTTCTTTTGGGCCACCCTGCTTCGGTGGGAAACGGCCGACGTGTTGAAAGAAGAAGAAAGATATATATATATATCAGTGGTACCTCGAGTTAATATTTTTCGTTCGAGAATGCTGTTCAAGACCATTACCAAACGAATTTATCCCCATAAGGAATAATGTAAAATAGACTAGTCCTTTTACACCCCCAAAAATATACTTACAAAAGCATTTAAAAAAATAAACTTACATAAAAGGGCGATTTTGAGGACCATCGTAACTCGAGGTACTACTGTATATGGTGGTTTAAATAACCCAGTGAGAGGACTGGTGAAGGTTTTCAGATGCAGCAGAGAATCATGAGTGTAAGTATCAACATAAACTATAAGACCTTACTGTTACTGTTATTACTACCCCCACACTAGTAAATGTAGTAGAACCATAACATCAAAGTAAAGGGAAAATAACATAACACTTGACTTACTGACTGACTTACTGAATGACTTACTGACTGACTTGACTGACTTACTGACTGACTTACTGAATGACTGACTTACTGAATGACTTAAAGTTAGAGACACTCAGTACAACCATTGACTTCAGTTCCAGAACCTCTACTATCCACCTCAGCCCAGTAGGGCCACAGCATAACTCTCCACTTTCTTCACAATCATCCACAAACACCAGCACCCACAATTTAAGGTAAATACTATTATTTCTGTTACATTTACATAATACATCACGATAATGAACTACAATTACATATTCACTTATATTTTTGTAAGATCTGTTGGTCTAAAAAAAACTTGTTTGGCTTTTTGGGGACTTCCAGGAACGTAACCCTATTTTTCCCATAAGTTATTTTAATTATCTAACACGATTTTATCTAACACGACGTTTTCAGGAACGTAACTAGTGTGCTAAATGAGGGTCTACTGTAACTCAAAAAATCCAGACAACGTGCTATACTGTGCTTGTGATCTGTGTAATACCAGTTGGTTCATGAGCTACTCTCTGAGACAAGCAGACAGAAAGGAGACAACACACAGACAGACAGAAAGACACACAGACAGACAGACAGGTTTGCATAACAAATAAAGCGAAGCAGTGTAAGCTTATCAAATGTCATCACTGTAATTACTGGACTGATAAAAAAAATAAGACTACGCTCACCCCTCATCAAATGTCACCAGATTCATTAGTGGAGATAAGGCAGTGACACATCTTTCGTAGGCCTGACTGTATATAACAGTTTAAAACATGTGAAATTGAGCCTTATCTTACCTGGATGTTAGGCTGAACGAGCCTACCAGTTTATCATACCTGGTTGTTAGGGTTGAACGAGCCTACGAGTTTATCATACCTGGTTGTTAGGGCTGAACAAGCCTACCAGTTTATCATACCTGGTTGTTAGGGCTGAACGAGCCAACCAGTTTATCATACCTGGTTGTTAGGGCTGAACGAGCCTACCAATTTATCACACCTGGTTGTTAGGGCTGAATGAGCCTACCAGTTTATCATACCTGGTTGTTAGGGATAAACAAGCCTTATTTTACCTGGTTGTTAATGCTAAACAAGCCTTATCTTACTTGGTTGTTAGGGCTAAATGAGCCTTATCTTACCTGGTTAGGGCTAAATGAGCCTTATCTTACCTGGTTGTTAGGGCTAAATGAGCCTAGGAGTTTTGCTGATTTATAATCCACCTCAAAGACGGAAATTTGGTGACTTCCGAACATTTGGGGTCCG
Source organism: Cherax destructor (assembly GCA_009830355.1). Classification (NCBI taxonomy): domain Eukaryota; kingdom Metazoa; phylum Arthropoda; class Malacostraca; order Decapoda; family Parastacidae; genus Cherax; species Cherax destructor. The sequence goes on from WNWK01031942.1 coordinate 1,771, forward strand.
TTGACGGCAAATAATCTCCCACCTGCAAATATAATCCAATTATTGTGTAATTCTATAATTATATCAATTCAAACAATGTATTTTTAAACGATTACAATAATTACACGTGAAAAACATTAATAGTAAGTGAGCAGTGGAGTGAAGGATGGCAAATGCATTTTTTTCTTTGGGATATTGTCATCAGGTTGACAAAAAAAATTCCCCAAGGAAGCACTAAGCCCGTACGATCACATGGAGGCTGGGGAACGGCCTCTGTGTGGCCCTACGGAACAATTATTAACTCTAACTGTCCACACGTAGATCTATGTTCACTCGTGCACTGCTCCGAATATTTAAAAAAAAAAAAACATTTTTTTTTTAAAAAATGAAGAGCGCATTTTTATAAACAGGATAGGCTAAAAAAAAAAATTTAGGGCCAGTACTTACCGAGATATAAGCCCGACAAGTTGGTACTGGATGCTCACCTGACGGCAACATCAAATCCTGACGCTTGCAGAATGCCGATATACTTTTTTTTCTAGTTTTTATTTTAATTTATACAATTTTTATGTTCTGGTAATTACAATTTATAATAGTTCTTGTGATTTCATAGCCAATCTTTGTTCTAACACTAATATTAGGTACTGAAATAGTACTCAAATAGTCACAATGACACCAACAGGTGAACAATTTCACCTGCCTTGGTCATTTACTATTGTCTATAAATATATACGAAGTATTTATAGGTCCCAGCAATGTTTTAGACATCCTGGATTATATATGAAACTCCTTGAAGAATGTTGTTATGACAATTGTCAGATAACTACTGATAGGGCAGTGACATTGATGAATCAATGTGTGCAAGGAACCCTTGCATTGTTTTCACTGTCTGTATCTATCTATATATCTGTCTATCTATCTATCTGTCTGTCTGTCTATCTATCTGTCTGCCTATCTATCTGTCTATATATCTGTGTATCTACAGTGGACCCTCGGTTAACGAAATTAATCCGTTCCAGGAGCTATTACTTAATCTGAATCTTTCGTTATCTGAAACCTTATTTCCCATAAGAAATAATGTAAATACAATTAATTCGTTCCACAAAAAAATTTTTTTTTTTTTTATTAACACATCGGCCGATTCCCACCAAGGCAGGGTGGCCCGAAAAAGAAAAACTTTCATCATCATTCACTCCATCACTGTCTTGCCAGAAGGGTGCTTTACACTACAGTTATAAAACTGCAACATTTACACCCCTCCTTCAGAGTGCCGGCACTGTACTTCCCATCTCCAGAACTCAAGTCCGGCCTGCCGGTTTCCCTGAATCCCTTCATAAATGTTACTTTGCTCACACTCCAACAGCATGTCAAGTATTAAAAACCATATGCCTCCATTCACTCCTATCAAATACGCTCACACATGCTTGCTGGAAATCCAAGCCCCTCGCACACAAAACTTCCTTTACCCCCTCCCTCCAACCTTTCCTAGGCCGACCCCTACCCCGCCTTCCCTCCACTACAGATTTATACACTCCGCAGTCACTCTGTCTCGTTCCATTCTCTCTACATGTCCAAACCACCTTAACAACCCTCCTCAGCTCTCTGGACAATCGTTTTGGTAATCCTGCACCTCCTCCTAATTTCCAAACTCCGAATTCTCTGCATTATATTCACACCACACATTGACCTCAGACATGACATCTCCACTGCCTCCAGCCTTCTCCTGTTGCAACATTCATCACCCATGCTTCACACCCATATAAGAGCGTTGGTATAACTATACTCTCATACATTCCCTCTTTACTTCCATGGACAAGGTTCTTTGTCTCCACAGACTCGAAGTGCTCCACTCACCCTTTTCCCTCATCAATTCTATGATTCACCTCATCCTTCATAGACCCATCCGCCGACATGTCCACTCCCAAATATCTGAATACATTCACCACCTCCATACTCTCTCCCTCCAATCTGATATCCAATCTTTCGTCACCTATTCTTTTGTTATTCTCATCACCTTACTCTTTCCTATATTCACTTTCAATTTTCTTCTTTTACACACCCTACCAAATTCATCCACCAACCTCTGCAGCTTCTCTTCAGAATCTCCCAAAAGCACAGTGTCATCAGCAAAAGCAACTGTGACAACTCCCACTTTGTATTTGCTTCTTTATCTTTTAGCCCAACACCTCTTGCCAAGACCCTCGCATTCACTTCTCTTACAACCCCATCTATAAATATATTGAACAACCACGGTGACATCACACATCCTTGTCTAAGGCCCACTTTTACTGGGAAATAGTCCCCTTCCCTCCTACACACTCTAACCTGAGCCTCACTATCCTCATAAAAACTCTTCACTGCTTTCAGTAACCTTCCTCCTATTCCATACACCTGCAACATCTGCCACATTGCCCCCTATCTACCCTATCATACGCCTTTTCCAAATCCATAAATGCCACAAAAACATCTTTACCCTTATCCAAATACTGTTCACCTATATGTTTCACTGTAAACACTTGGTCTACACACCCCTACCTTTCCTAAAGCCCCCTTGTTCATCTGCTATCCTGCTTTCTGTTTTACTCTTAATTCTTTCAATAATAACTCTACCATACACTTTACCAGGTACACTCAACAGACTTATTCCCCTATAATTTTTGCACTCTCTTTTGTCCCCTTTGCCTTTATACAAAGGAACAATACACGCTCTCTGCCAATCCCTAGGTACCTTACCCTCTTCCATACATTTATTAAATAATAGCACCAACCACTCCAAAATTATATCCCCACCTGCTTTTAACATTTCTATCTTTATCCCATCAATCCCAGCTGCCTTACCCCCTTTCATTCTACCCACTGCCTCACGAACTTCCCTACACCCACAACTGGCTCTTCCACACTCCTACAAGATGTTATTCCTCCTTGCCCTACACACGAAATCACAGCTTCCCTGTCTTCATCAACATTTAACAAATCCTCAAAATATTCTCTCCATCTTCCCGATACCTCTAACTCTCCATTTAATAACTCTCCTCTCCTATTTTTAACTGTCAAATCCATTTGTTCTCTAGGCTTCCTCAACTTATTAATCTCATTCCAAAACTTTTTCTTATTTTCAACAAAATTTGCTGATAACATCTCACCCACTCTCTCATCTGCTCTCTTTTTACATTGCTTCACCACTCTTTTAACCTCTCTTTTTCTCTCCATATACTCTTCCCTCCTTGCATCACTTCTACTTTGTAAAAACCTCTCATATGCTAACTTTTTCCCTTACTACTCTCTTTACATCATCATTCCACCAATCGCTCCTCTTCCCTCCCGCACCCACTCGCCTGTAACCACAAACTTCTGCTGAACACTCTAACACTACATTTTTAAATCTACCCCATACATTTTCGACCCCATTGCCTACACTCTCACTAGCCCATCTATCCTCCAATAGTTGTTTATATCTTACCCTAACTGCCTCCTCTTTTAGTTTATAAACCTTCACCTCTCTTTTACTTACTGATTCTATTTTCCTTGTATCCCATCTACCTTTTACTCCCACTGTAGCTATAACTAAAAGTGATCTGATATATCTGTAGCCCCTCTATAAACATGTACATCCTGAAGTCTACTCAACAGTCTTTTATCTATCAATACATAGTCCAACAAACTACTGTCATTACGCCCTACATCATATCTTGTATACTTATTTATCCTTTTTTCTTAAAATATGTATTACCTATAACTAAACCCCTTTCTATACAAAGTTCAATCAAAGGGCTCCCATTATCATTTACACCTGGCACCCCAAACTTACCTACTACACCCTCTCTGCATGTTTCTCCCACTTTAGCATTTAGGTCCCCTACCACAATTACTCTCTCATTTGGTTCAAAAGTTCCTATACATTCGCAACATCTCCCAAAATCTCTCTCTCTCCTCTACACTCCTCTCTTCTCCAGGTGCATACACGCTTATTATGACCCACTTTTCGCATCCGACCCTTATTTTAATCCACATAATCCTTGAATTTACACATTTATATTCCCCCTTTTCCTTCCATAACTGATCCTTCAACATTATTGCTACCCCTTCCTTAGCTCTAACTCTCTCAGATACTCCTGACTTAATCCCATTTATTTCTCCCCACTGAAACTCGCCTACCCCCTTCAGCTTTGTTTCGCTTAGGGCCAGGACATCCAACTTCTTTTCATTCATAACATCGGCAATCATCTCTTTCTTATCATCCGCACTACATCCACGCACATTCAGACAACCCAATTTTATAAAGTTTTTCTTCTTCTCGTTTTTAGTAGATTTGTACAGGAGAAGGGGTTACTAGCCCATTGCTCCTCAGTCGCCTCATACGACACGCATGGCTTACGGAGGAAAGATTCTTTCCACTTCCCCATGGACAATAGAGAAAATAAAAGGAACAAGAGCTATTAAGAAAAGAAGAAAAACCTAGATGTGTGTATGTATATATATGCATGTGTATGCCAGTGTAGTGTGACCTAAAGTGTAAGTAGAAGTAGCTAGATATACCTGTTATCCAGCGTGTTTATGAGACAGAAAAAAGACACCAGCAATCCTACCATCATGTAAAACAGTTTCAGGTTTCTGTTTCACAGTCACCTGGCAGGACGGTAGTACCTCCCTGGGTGGTTGCTGTCTACCAACCTACTACCTCAAAAATAAAAATAAAAAATAAAAAAAAATAACATTTACTTACCTTTATTGAAGAGACTTGCAGGCATCTGGAAGATATGTACATGATGATTGGAGCAGGTGTTAGTGGTTGGAAGGGAATCCCCTCCAAAGGACTTCAGGTGACAAGTCCCTCTCTGGGGTTACTTCCTTCTTGGTCTTTTAATGCCACTAGGACCAGCTTGAGAGTCACTAGACCCCTGCCTGGTGAAGTAGCTGTCCACAGTCCTCTGTTTCTGGCGACTCTTCAACACTTTTCTGAAGTACAACATGGCTCTGTCACTGAAGTGGTTGCACAGAAGGCTCATTTCAGCTTGCTCAGGGTGGTATCTTTCAACAAATGTCTGCAACTCATTCCACTTTGTACACATCTCCTTAAGCACTGAAGAAGGCACCTCCTTATCTCTCTCTCTCTCTTCCTGTGAAGCAATAACCTCAGCTGTGGTCTGTTGCTGTTCCAGATGAAGCTCTTGCAGCTCTTCAGTTGTTAGCTCTACCCTGTGCTCCTCCACCAACTCTTCCACATCCTCACCACTCACCTCCAACCCCAGGCTGTTCCCCAATTCCACAATATCTTCCACAACATGTTCCACAACAGGCACAGGGTCGTCAGGGTCAGGGTCAGCCTCAAATCCTTCAAAATTCCTCTCTTGGACACAATCCGGCCACAGTGGTCTCCAAGCAGAGTTCAGAGTCCTGGAAGTCACTTCCTCCCAAGCCTTACCTATAAGGCCTATGCAATGCACGATATTGAGGTGTTCTTTCCAGAACTCTCTTAGGGTCAATTCAGAGTCATTGGTCATATTAAAGCACCTCTGAAACAGTGCTTTGGTGTACAGTTTCTTGAAGTTGGAAATGACCTGCTGGTCCATGGGCTGGAGGAGAGGAGTGGTGTTAGGAGGCAAGAACTTCACTTTGATGAAATTTATGTTGTCAGGCAACAACTCTTGCAAGTTGTGAGGATGAGCAGGAGCATTGTCCAGTAGCAGGAGGCACTTGAGTAGCAATTTATTTTCCAGGAGGTATTTCTTCACACTAGGGCCAAACACTCCAGTCATCCATTCCTTGAAAATCTCTGTAGTGACCCATGCCTTGGTGTTAGCTTTCCAATGCACACACAATTTATTCTTGTCAACACCGTGATTCCTGAAGGGTCTGGGATTTTCATAGTGATGCACCAGTAAAGGCTTCACTTTAAAATCACCACTGGCATTGGCACACATCATAAGAGTTAGCCTGTCTTTCATAGGCTTGTGTCCTGGCTGTGCCTTTTCCTCCTGAGTAATGTAGGTCCTGTTGGGCATTTTCTTCCAAAACAGGCCTGTTTCATCACAATTAAACACTTGTTGGGGAGGAATTGTTCAGCCTCTACGAACCCCTTGAATTCCAGCACAAATTTTTCAGCTGCACGTTTGTCTGAGCTGGCTGCCTCACCATGCCTCACAACATTGTGTATGCCACTACGTTTCTTAAACTTCTCAAACCAGCCTTTGCTGGCTTTAAAATCACTCTCCTCACCACTGGTTGCAGGCATTGTCTTCACAAGATCTGCATGCAACTTCCTTGCCTTTTCACAAATTATCGCCATAGAAATACTATCACCCGCTCTCTGTTTTTCATGGATCCACACCAACAACAACTTCTCAACCTCATCCACTGTTTTCGATCTTTGTTTCGTTAACAAATTAACCTCTTTTGCAACATTAGCTTTCTTGATCTCATTTCTCTGTGCCAGGATAGTGCCGATAGTAGATGGAGTTTTCTTGTACATCCTGGCAAGATCACTCAGACGTACACCACTCTCATATTTTTCTATGATTTCCTTCTTCAGTTCGATGGTGTTCCTCACTCTCTTTACCCCAAGGGTGCCACTAGGAAGCTTCTTTGGACTCATGGTGACTTATTTCACAGTGGCAATAACTAAAACCACCAAAAATACACCAAATATATTGTGAATCTTTGAAAGAGCGCTGGGTAATGTTCTCTCAATGGTAAACAACGCTTCACTGGCGTCCTGCGCTTGCGCGGAGCAGGCGGACGCGTCTAATACCTTTCGGTAACCGAGGACTTTTTCGCTAACCGATTACGAAAAAAGCTTACGTTTTCCGAAACTTTCGTTAACAGGACCTTTCGTTAACCGAGGGTCCACTGTATCTGTCTAGCTCGGCTTATCTGTCTTTGTTTGCCTGCCTATGTGTGCCTGGAGTATAATATGAAACTCCTTGACGAATGGTGTTATGACAAGTGTCAGATAACACTGACAGCCCAATGACATTGATGAATGAATGTGCGCAGGGAACCCTCGCTTTGTTTTCACTGTCTATCTGTCTATCTATCTGTCCATCTGTCTATGTCTCTGTCTAGCTCTGCTTATCTGTCTTTCTGTCTGCCTGTGTGTGCCTGGAGTATATGAAATTCCTTGAAGAATGGTGTTATGACAAGTGTCAGATAACACTGACATCCCAATGACATTGATGAATGGGAGCAGGGAACCCTCTCCGTGTTTCCACTGTCTATCTCTCTGTCTGTCTAGCTCTGCTTATCTGTCTTTCTGTCTGCCTGTGTGTGTGTCTTTCCGTCTGCCTGTGTGTGTCTTTCCGTCTGCCTGTGTGTGTGTGTGTCTTTCCGTCTGCTTGTCTCAGTCTGAGTGCGGCTTGTAAGCCAACAGGTATTATACGCGATGCAGAAGTGACAATGCGTATTACTTGCCAGTCATGGTATTATGTCTTATATCTACAAGCATTGTATAGCACTATGCCTGGAATTTTGGGTTATCCTAGGTAATTTACACTATGTATAATAACTGTACTTATGTGTACATGTGAGAGAGAGACAGAGAGAGATATTACAGATATAAAAGATAGACAGAGATATAGGACAGATAATATAGACAGATATAGACACAGAGACAGCCAGACAGAGCCAAAGCCAGCCTGTCGAATATATAAGAACATAAAAAAGAATTCTCCAAATGGGAGTTGACACAGTTACTTTTTGCTGATGATACTGTGCTTATGGGAGATTCTAAAGAAAAGTTGCAAAGGTTAGTGGATGAGTTTGGGAGAGTGTGTAAAGGTAGAAAGTTAAAAGTGAACATAGATAAGAGTAAGGTGATGAGGGTATCAAACGATTTAAATAAAGAAAAATTGGATATCACATTGGAGAGAGGGATTATGGAAGAAGTAAATGTTTTCAGATATTTGGGAGTTGACGTGTCAGCGGATGGGTTTATGAAGGATGAGGTTAACCATAGAATTGATGAAGGAAAAAAGGTGAGTGGTGCATTGAGGTATCTGTGGAGACAAAAAACGTTATCCATGGAGGCAAAGAAGGGAATGTACAAAAGTATAGTGGTACCAACACTCTTATATGGGTGTGAAGCATGGGTTGCAAATGCTGCAGCGAGGGAGGCTGGAGGCAGTGGAGATGTCCTGTCTAAGGGCAATGTGTGGTGTAAATATTATGCAGAAAATTCGGAATGTGGAAATTAGGAGAAGGTGTGGAGTTATTAAAAGTATTTGTCAGAGGGCTGAAGAGGGGTTGTTGAGGTGGTTTGGTCATTTAGAGAGAATGGATCAAAGTAGAATGACTTGGAGAGCGTATAAATCTGTAGGGGAAGGAAGGCGGGGTAGGGGTCGTCCTAGAAAAGGTTGGAGGGAAGGGGTAAAGGAGGTTTTGTGGGCGAGGGGCTTGGACTTCCAGCAAGCATGTGTGAGCGTGTTAGATAGGAATGAATAGAGACGAATGGTTTTTGGGACATGACGATCTGTTGGAGTGTGAGCAGGGTAACATTTTGTGAAGGGATTCAGGGAAACCAGTTAATTAATTTAGTTGGACTTGAGTCCTGGAAATGGGAAGTACAAGGCCTGCACTTTAAAGGAGGGGTCTGAGATAGTGACAGCTGGGAGGGACTTTTCTCAGCTGTCGTATCTGAGCTCCTCTGCAAAGACAGTGATTATGTATGAGTGTGGTGAAAGTGTTGAATGATGATGAAAGTATTTTCTTTTTGGGGATTTTCTTTCTTTTTTGGGGCACCCTGCCTCGGTGGGAGACGGCCGACTTGTTGAAAAAAAGAAAAAAAAAGAAGGAACACTGCAGAAGGCCTACTGGCCCATGCAAGGCAAGTCCATGTCACCCCCCAGCTTAGACCAATGACCCACCTAGTCAGGTCACATCCTCTGAAGGAAGGAGCACAGCATCAGACCTAGTAGCACAAGCTAGTCAGGTCCAACTCATACCCACCCACAACCACTCAAGTATTTATCGAACCTATTTTTACTTTCCTCTTATAAGGGGAGTATTAATGCGACATGACATCATTGAAACCATGGTGGTTGCCACATTATTTGCTCTAGCTGGCACTCAATTGAACTAGTGCTCCCCAAGGTACTAAGTGGTCCCAGATTTTTTAATACTGCGCACACTGAGGCGCAGACCCATTCTCTCATGTCTAGGCGACTCAGGCCTATTGCACTAAATTTGAAGGAATGAAAAATAAAACGTAGATCTACATTCGGAGCAGTACGCGTACAAATGTATATCTACGTTTGGACAGTTAAAGGGTTAATCTATAAAGAACAAAAAAGTACAATACGTACATAAATAACCCACTTGACGTTTTGATAAAAAATTGTACCATTAACCCTTTGACTGTCAGAAGGCCCCATTCTGAAACTGTCATTCTGTCACAAAATTTTGAAAAAAAAAAAAAAAAATTTTCTTATGAAATTATAGAGAATCTTTTCCCGATGGTAATAACACCAAAAGTACGAAATTTGATGGAAAACTTATGGAATTACGGTCTCGTGAAGTTAGCGATGTCGGCGATATATACGCATCGGCGACTTTTTCAGCCAATTTCATTGTTACAGTCGACCAAAATCATAAGATATTTCTTTAGAACTCCATTTGTTTTATCGATTGAGTACAAGAAACCACCAATTTACCGATTACAACTACCCAAAAAGTGGTCAGAAATTGGCAATATGGCCAATTTCATGCAAAATAAAAAGATGTCAATTTCAAAATAGGGTCCAGAATAAACAATGCAGACATTCCTGGCACTAAAATAAGATTTTCTCTGTTCATTAGTCACGTCTTTAGGCCCCTCTTATATTACTCTTGCTTTCTATTTTGATTTTTTATTCACACAAAAAATAGAAGATTTACTGTTATGCAGACTACTGCATTATTGTAAAAATGGTATAAATAATATCAGTGCACTTTTGTAAGAATATTAGACTCACCAGTTGACATGTATTGGACGCGTGGCGTGATTTGTTTACTTTGAACATTGGCAAAAATCGAACATTTCTGCTAATTTGAGCTCAATTTCAAGGTCATTTTCTTCATGAAACTAATCAAAATCATCTCTATTTCTGTAATATGTTTTCCATTCTATCAAATGAGACTATGAAAAGAGAATACAGCCATAAATACTATACGAAAATACACCTCAAGGTCGGCGTTTTAATCCAAAAACACAGTCGGAGTTTTTCTCTCATTATGCACTGCGTGCTGCAGGATATTTTTATACAGCACACACTGACCACACAGACCCATTCTCTCATATGTGGGCCTACCAGCTTTCTCTCACTTGATTTGAAGCCGCTAGAATTTTTGAGTATATATACGTCAGAAACAGTGGCTCGTAAGATGTATATATATGACCGAAACAGTCAAAGGGTTAATGGTGTGACCAGTTAATGGTACAAGTCGGAGTAAACGTCGTCATAAATATCAGTCTAATGTCGTGGTTGTTTGTGTATATGCATAGCTCGTTAATCGGTGCTTCGCTTGGAGCGCTTCGATAATACAGCACTTTTCAATTTTATTCACGTTTATTTTCAATTTTAATATTTACTAAATGTTGGGTTGTATGATATAGAAAATACAAAATACTGTAATATTTACCAAATCGGGAGTGTATGTGGCGGAAAACAAGCGACTGCCCCAGTTGTCGTACTGGAACAGCCTCACAAACTTTCCACTGGCCGCGGCAAAGCACTGGACTCGTCCATTCTCACGATCGGCAACGCACACTTCATTGTCGTCCTCAGCCAGCGTCAGTGCGTGAGGGATACTGAAGGTCCCTGGTGTCGCTGTACCCAGTCTTAAACCTGCGTTCAATATAATTATTATTATTATAATTATTGTTACTACTACTATTACTACTACTTCAATGTACATAAAAGGGCCTAAAATCTGGAACTCCCTGCCTGAAAACTCTAGAACCACAGACTCAACCACCATTTTCAAAACTACCATTAAAAAACATCTTATCTCCCTAACACACCCCATCATCAGCTAACCAAATGAAAACCACCTAATTCTCTTTTTGTATAATGAACACATCCAAAACAATACAGTGGTACCCGACTTACGATATTTTTCATTCCAGAATGCTGTTCAAGTGCCATTACCAAACGAATTTATCTCCATAAGAAATGATGTAAAATAGACTAGTCCTTTTAGACCCCCAAAATTACACTTACAAAAGCTTTTAAAAAAAATAAACTTACATAAAAGGGTGAGTTTGGGGACCATCGTAAGTCGGGGTACCACTGTATATTCTTACTCTCATTATCTGTAATTCCCCCAATTTACACTTACACTCACCCAAATAACTTCTTCTTTCTTTCAACACGTCGGCCGTTTCCCACCGAGGCAGGGAGGCCCAAAAGGAAAACGAAAGTTTCTCACTTTTACATTTAGTAATATATTCAGTAATATATTTTAGTCGCTCTTACGACACGCATGGCTTACGGAGGAAGAATTCTGTTCCACTTCCCCATGGAGATAAGAGGAAATAAGAACAAGAACTAGTAAGAAAATAGAAGAAAACCCAGAGGGTGTGTATATATATGCTTGTACATGAATGTGTAGTGTGACCTAAGTGTAAGAAGAAGTAGCAAGATGTACCTGAAATCTTGCATGTTTATGAGAAGAAAAAAGACACCAGCAATCCTACCATCATGTAAAACAATTACAGGCTTTCGTTTTACACTCACTTGGCAGGACGGTAGTACCTCCTGGGCAGTTGCTGTCTACCAACCTACTACCTAGGACCCAAATAACTGTAAACATTAAATTCTTAATACAGTGGACCCTCGGATTTCGTACTGCTCCCAACTCAAATAATTATGTAAGTGTATTTTTGTAAGTGCTTTTGTAAGTGTATTTTGGGGGTCTGAAACGACTAATCTAATTTACATTCATCGTTATGGGAACAAATTTGTTCGGTAACGGCACTCAAACAGCATTCTGGAAAGAATTACTGACGAAATCCAGGGTACCACTGTATAGCTATTGCCTATTAAATCTGAAGTTTGTCCTAAGTTTGCCTAAGATACTCTCCCAATATAGGAGCTTTAATAGAAACAGTGTATCATGCCAAGACAAAACCATTCCCATTACTAAATTAACTAATTGTAATATTGTTATATGTTTTGCACTACCTCACTATTATAAATCTAATTAATCACTACAGTTACCTAACTTTTATATCTGTACTGCTCCATAACCTGTGTCAATATAGAGTAAAATTAGTATGCCCGAAATGCCTAGGCCTGCTAGTGGCCTTCTTTTAATTAATATTTTATAACATGTAAACCACACATTGTAAGCTTTGCAAGGAAATTAAGATTTTGATTTTCATTACTATGACCACTGCTATTATTATTATTATTATTATTACTACTACTGCTACTATTACTACTACCATGACTTCAGCTACAGCTACTGCTATTATCATTTTAACCATTATTATTACAGATCTAACTGCATAGTATGGACTTACGAGGAATTAACGAGTCACTGAGAAATTCTGTATGAAAATCCAAAATTTCCACTGGAACCAAAACTGAAAACATTTGATATCGATTTTTTAAAATTCTTTCCTCAAAACAAGAGACAGATTTCTAACATTTTTAAATAAAATTTGGTTTTTGATTTTTTTCAAAGTAAAAGAATCAAAATTTGACTTCGGGCTTTTTTAAAAAAGTCAGCTGTCTTATGCCCTTTATTCAAAAATCACTTTAAAAAAAAAATTACAGTGGCCTTGCGGTCATAATCCTTCCCCGGGACGGGGCCCTTTTGGGTTCTCGAAAGTAAACCTTTTTCCCCCAAAGAAATAATGTAAATAAATTAATCCTTTCCCAAAAAAAATTTTAAAAAAAAATTTTTTTTTTAAAGAATAAATATAATTTTCATACAGAAAACAATGGAAATAAATAAAACACTAATTATAAGGGAAAAAAATGAACATTAAATAATTTTTAAAATTTTTTGAAGACTTTGTTGGCATATAAAGGTTTGTTTAGGCAGGACAAAATGTCCTTAAATTAAATAATAATGATTCAATAAAACATTTATCGAAATTCATCAAATTTGAAAATTTTAAAAAATAAATAACTAGAAACATGATATAAACTCTAGAATGAATAAAACTGTCATTATGAATCAAGGTGGTGGGTGTGGGTGTTTTGTTGGGTAAAAAGGGCACTGACCATAAGCCGGGGGGGAAGTGGGTTTCGGAAACCAACAACACTATTCACACAAACAATGTGCAAATTTATAAATAAAAAATTTACATTTAATTTATAAAAAAGAAATTTACATTTAATTTAAAAATAAAAAATATTCACATTATACAAAAAAAGAAATACTTACCTTCCTTTGGGGAGATGGGGGGGGCGGCTTTTTCCATGCCCCTATAATCCTCAAACAACATTGTAGGAGAATTTTTTGTCGTCATTTTCTATCATTAATCGTTAACTTACAAGTGTTTATTCAGGTATGCACAAACCCAGTTTACATAGATTATCATACATAGCAGCATATGTGTAGAAAAGGAAAACCCAAAAAAAGTCGACAGGTGACTTATTTCTTGCTCACTTTAATGCTCCTTTATCGATTTTGAATTTTTGGAATGGTGACTTATTTCAATGACAATAAAAACCCAAAAACAAAATTTTTGGGAAATGTTTAAAGAGCACGCTGGATAATTTCTTCAATGGTAAACAAGGACTGCCCCCCATTGCGGGGCAAGCTCGGGGGGGGACAGGTCCCGGCCCCCCCAAAGGGGAATGGCCTCTGGGGAAATACCCGTTTCCGATTTTGGAATCCCCTTTAACAGGGACCACTTACTATATACCCAAAAGTCTTTTTTTTTTTTTTGGTAATATTTTTTGGAGTCAAAATCTGAAACTATTGGGAAAACCTTCATAGTACGCCTCTCCCCACAACAGAGTTCCCTTCCTGGACCACATCTAAAAAATTCCATTGGGGAAAACACGTATTACAGTGGCCCCCCGCCATTTAATTTAACCCCAAAATTTTTCTTAACGTGAAATGTTTGAAAATTTAATTTTTTTCCCCAAAAAAAAATGGAAAAACAATTAACCGTTCAGAAATCCAAAAATAAAAAAAATAATATATTTTAAAAAAATTAAACTTCTACATAGACAAAAACAAAATACACAGTGCTTTTTACTAAAGTATTAGTAAATAAAAGAAAATTTTTTTCCTTATTGAAGTTTCAAGGGATATGGAAGGGAAAGGGGGGGGTGGGGGAGGGAGGGGGTTTTTTTGGAAAGGGGGTCCCCCTTCCCGAAGGATTGGGTCCAAAACCCAAAAGGGGGGTTCTTTTTTTTTTTTTTTTCCCACAGGACCAGCGGGGGTCACTGGACCCTTTTTTCAAAATAACTGTCCATCCCCTGTTTCTGGCCCTTTTCAAATTTTCCCCGAAGGGACATTGTTTGGGCACTGAACATGCCTGTTATGGCTTGTTTATTTTCAGGGTTTTTTTTTCAACAAAACTTTTCAAACTTTACATTGCACACTCCAAAATTTTGGGGAAAGGGACCTTCACCCCCCTTTCCTCCTCCTCCCGGGAAACAATACCTCAAATCTGGTCGATGCTCTTCCATTTCCAGCTCTTGCTTTTGGTTTTAGCTCTTCCCCGGGCCCCCCCCAAATTTTCCCACCTGCCCCTCCCCCCAAATGGACTTCCCAACCACAATAGAGTCCACAACAGGCCGGGTCGGGGGGTCAGGGGCAGCCTAAACCCTTCAAAAAACCCTCTGTTGGACACAACCTGGCCCAATGGTCTCCAAGCACAGTTAAAAGTCCTTGAAGTCACTCCCTCCCAAGCCTTGCCTATAAGGCCTATGCAGCTGTAGATATTGAAATGATTCTTCCAGAACTCTCTAAGGGTCAATTCACTGTTCGAGGTCATTTAAAAGAAATTTTTAAAACCTGCTTTTGTGTAGATTTTTTTTGCAGTTACAGATGACCTGCTGGTCCATGGGCTGGAGGAGAGGAGTGGTGTTAGGGGGCAAGAACTTCAGTTTTATAAATTTGAAGTCTTCACACAGTAGGTCTTCCATGTTTTGAGAATGTGAAGGAGTATTGTCCAGCAACAGGAGGCACTTTTTTTCTAAACCCTTTTCCTGTGGTATTTTCCACCGGGGGCAAACACTTCATGGATCCAGTCACTGAAAAGGTGCTTTGTTTACCCCTGTTCCGACTAGCCCCCACAAGACACAATCTACTTTTGGACATTGTGTCTCTTTAAACTCTGGGGTTTTCTGAGTGATACACCCGAAAAGGGTTTAATTTAAAATCCCCACTAGCATTACTACACATCATGAGAGTTAGCCTGTCTTTTCAAAGGGTTGTGTCCTGGCAGTGCCTTTTCTTCCTGAGTAAGTAGGTCCTGTTGGGCATTTTCTTCCAAAAAAAGGCCTGTTTCGTTTCAATTGAACACTTGTTCAGGTTTCAATTTTTCAGTCTTTATGTAGTCCTGAAATTCAGTTGTGAATTTTTTTAGCTGCATGTTTGTCTGAACTGGCAGCCTCACCATGCCTTAAAATTATGTATGCCCCCGATTTTTTAAAACTCCCCAAACCAGCCCCTTTTCTGGCTTTAAATTCACTACCATTACAATCAGCACACACTATCACCCGCTAACTCTTTATCCTTGATCCACACCCCAACTTCTCAATCTCTTTGATTATTTGTGGTCTATTTTTTGGGCCCCACAGTAACACCTTTTTCAACATCAGCTTGCTTAATTTCTTCCTTCTTAAGAAGGATAGAAGCAATAGTTGACCTTTTTTTTGCCATATATCCTGGGAAAAATCCCCTCGCACACCCCCCGTATTTTTTTATTACCCTTTTTCATTTCTACGGGGTTTTTTCATTTTTTTCAGCCCAGGGAAAACTAGGAACTTTCTTGGGACCCATGGTATTATTTTTAATTGCATTTAAAGAAAACCAAAAATTTTAATTAAGTGTGAAATGTCTGGGGCGGGGTATTGTTCTCTCGAGTGTAAACAACGCGGGGCTGGCTCTCCACGCCCGCACTGGGGGGGGGGACCCAAGCGCCTGGGCCGACAGGTCACGAAAAGGAAATTTGTTCGACTCGCGATAATTTGTTGCATGACGTCCCAAAATTTTTTTACTAAGACGATTTGTTCGACTGCCGAGCCGTTCGAAATGGGGGGTCCACTGTATAATGGGTAGTGAGTTTTTTGTCAACCATCTTTTGGGTAATGTTTTAATGTCACCTTTGCACCATTTATAACATTTCCGGTATATTTTTTAAATGTTTTTACAGTAGTGTACCAAAATTAAGGGTAAACAGAAAATGAAATCAGCTCTAAATATACATTATTAAGGTATGAATACGGGCAGAGAGCCCCTCGTAAGTCCGGGGATCGGTAAACAAATTTCATCGCTAAGTGAGGAGAGGCTGTCAATTTGGGAAACCCCAGTACTTGAACTTAATTCATTCCAGAAGGCTGTTCGAGTGAAAATCCATTCGAGTATCAAACAAATTCTTTTTCCCCAAACCCAATTTTTCTTTTTAAAGGTTTGGCTGTTATCCCCAACCCTCTTAGGCCCCGGTAACTTATTTATACAAATATAAAAAAAACCAAAAAAAGCAAAGAAAAAAAAACAGTTTACAGTGAAGTTTGGCAGGTCGTGTTTGTTTGGTCGAGTGCTGAGCTTTGCTCGAGTAGGGAGCTGTTCGAGTACCGAGGTTCCACTGTACGCAGAAATAATTTTTTAAAAAAGTTTTTTAAATTTCCCTTGGCAAAACGATCATATAGAGGCACAAAAGTGGGGGGGCGACTGTGAATAATATTTTTTACAATGAATTTTAAATAGACCCTCATTTGCAGGGAGTTACATTCCTGAAAAATCTGTTGATAATTAAAAGAACTTATGGGAAAAAAAGGGTTACGTTCCTGGGAGTCCCCAAAAAAACAAGGGTTTTTTTTTAGACCAACAGATCTTACAAAAATTTAAAAATGAAAATGTAATTGTAGTTCATTTTCGTGATGTATTATGTTGTTTTTACTGTTAAAACTAAAAAGTAACAGAAAAAATAGTATTTACCTTAAAATTGTGGGTGCTGGTGTTTGTGGATAATTGTGAAAGTGGAGGTTATGCTGTGGCCCTACTGGGCTGAGGTGGATGGTAGAGGTTTTTGGAACTGAAGTCGATGGTTGAACTGAGTGTCTAACTTTTAAATCATTCAGTAAGTCAGTAAAGTCAGTCAAGTCAGTCAGTAAGTCAGTCAAGTCATTCAGTGTGCAATTAAGCTTCCCCCCCAAACCCCAAGTCAGTCAAGTCATTCAGTAAGTCAGTCAAGTCATTCAAAGGGCAGTCCGTCATTCAATTAAATCAGTCAAGTCATTCCCGTAAAATCAGTCAAGTCATTCAGTAAATCAGGGCAGTAAGTCAGTCAAGTCAGTCAGTAAGTCAGTCAAGTCAGTCAGTAAGTCAGTCAAGTTTCAGTAAGTCAGTCAAGTCATTCAGTAAAAATCAGTCAGTCATTCAGTAAAATCAGTCCTCAAACTTTTTCAATTCCTAGACTTGAACGCTTTAAAACCCTTTTTTGTCACTTGCTGGGGCACTTTATGCTTACGGGGGGCCATGATTGCTTTTAGATTTATGAAATGCAATGAAAATGAGAAAATGTATGAAAATAAAAAAGGGCTTCCCAATTATTGTCGTCCTGCACGCGTATAACCAAACTTTAAAGCTGGGAGGGGTGCGAAGGAGGGTGGCGGGGGGTAGCAGTAGGACTCCCCCCCTGACTCAATGGTTTAAACCAGCGGGCGACCGGCCCAAAATTTTTCCCCTTTCCCCTGACCGTGTAAAAATCATTTTAACCGTGTTAGATAATAATGTGCCCAAATTTTTAATTGGGGGCAATACCCGTAACGTCAACATAATTTTGTGCTAAATGACGGTCTACTGTACTAATGTCAATGAACATTTTATGCCCCAATAATAAAACATATGCACACAAAATTTGGGGAAAAATTTAAATTGATTTGTATACAGGTGGTCCTCGACTTACGTGGTTGACTTATGATGGTTCAACTTTCGATGGTTTTTTTAAAAATGGATGACTTACGATGGTTTGACTTATGATGGTTCTACTTATGGCTCTACTTACAATGGGGTTTGACTTCGATGGTTCAGCTTATGATGGTTCAATTTACGATGGTTTGACTTCGATGGTTCAATTTCGATATTTTTAACTCGATGGTACAAAAGCAATTACTCTGGAGATGAAACTTAAAATAATTACCCAACTTGAAGTCAACAAGTCCCTAACTTTTTTTCATTTATTGACTTTTCAATACTGGTATTTAGTTACAGTAATTATTTGTTTATTTACTTATTCACTGACAGTAGTTATTTATTGACTTATTTAGCATATACAGTGGTCCCTCGGTTTTCGCAGAAAATTTTTTCCCAGAATGCTGCTCAAGTGCCATTACCGAGCAATTTACTTCCTTAAGAAATAATGTCACGTAGGTTAGTCTATTTAGACCCCAAAAATACACTTGCAACAGCACTTACGAAAAAACACTTACATAAATGTTGAGTTTGGAGATGCCGAAAACCGAGGGACCATCATATTCGACTTTCGATATTTTCAACTCACAATGGGTTTGTTGGAACATAACCCCATCATAGTTCAAAGGGCCACCTGCATTTGAACCTCCTGCTGGGGTCCTCTTCAGATTTAAATAAAAAACACGTTGTATTTTGTGTCATATAAAATGCACCATCATATAGGACTCACCCTGAATATGCCATGAAATATAACCCTCATTTATTATTTTTTAAATTGTTCTCTTTTTTAAGCAGAATTATTCGTAGATCTCAAGTCTGACCCCTAACCTTGACACAATATTGACCTTCACTGTGAAGGACTCAGTTTATTCTGAGGGGCAGATTCTGAATAAAAAGGGAAACTTATATGGTGCAAAATGCACTTTTTTAAGTGATAACATACCCCCCAGACCGCTACCACTGGACTTTCCGAACTGGAACAGAAGTTTCCCCTCGGCGGAAAATTTGAGTACTCGAGAGTTGCAGTAGCCGTCGGAGACAAAGAATTCTCCGCTCTGCAAGGCAGCACCCCGGTTGGCTTGCAGAAGTGAGTGTCGTCGCTTCCGGACTTGAATCTGAAAAATAGAAATCATGAATAGATTAGTCTGTGTTTTTAAGGACATGTGACTAAGACTACAGTAAGCCTACTGGCCTATACTTAGCCTACATAGTTCATTCATAACTAATCTGGTGGCGTTGCCTGCTGAGGTGGGTTGACCTGAAGAAAAGAAGAAACCCTGCAACTGTTATTCATTCAGTCACCGTCTCACCGTGACTCTCTGAAGTGCAACACTCCTGCACATCCTCTGAGTACAGGCATTCTTTCCCAACCCCAGGACTCAAGTCCGCTAACTGGTTTCACTTCCATACGCTTCTAGAGTCAGGCACTGTACTTTCCCTTACAGGACCAAGTTCTAACTGGTTTCTCAAAATAAAAAAACAAAACCCCTCCCTCTTTTTTTTTCAAAAAATATTTTCACAAACTTTGTTCCAAATGTTCAGAGGGTTGTACCTGTACACAAACCCTTTGTTCCAAGTGTTAGGAAGGTTATTACCATAACCAGCCGGGGAAATTAAACACCTGGTGCAATCCAACACTACCCATTAATTTTCTTCCTTGTCCCGGGTTAATCCGTGTGGCATGGAAAATTCTGAAACGGGAAATTTAAAAGTGGACATTATAAGCCCGTGCATAGTAAGTCCTCAGCTTAGAACACTTTAAAATTTTTTTATTGGTTTTTATTCATAATACAGGAAGTCTTTTATAATAATATATACACAATAGTACATGATTTCAATTTTTTCAAATGGGGCCCTAAGCCCATGGTTATGCAGAGCATTTTGGGCAAGTATAACTAATGTAAGCCCAATCTGACCATGCAGCTATGGTTAAATCCCACTAGTTCCTGGGGTTTTTTGTAATTTTTTCATTACAATTTTTTTGAGTCATTGACGGGAAAACTTAAAAAAAAAAAAAAAAAAAAAAAATGATAAGATCAAGTTATAAGGAATTCACAAAACATCAGAATGAGCTGAAGTCTTAATGGAACTTGACAAATTGATAAACAGTACAGATGAAACTGTACCCAGGGGGGCAAATCCCCAACTTTTTTTCTTTTCAATAATGGACCCCGGTTTCGGTCACCTGGGGGGCTGAAAGGACTAATCTAATTTACATTTTTCCTTAACCCCTTTTTTGACAGGCCTTCTCAGGAAAGTGTTCCTTCGAAATTTTTGGAAAAAAAAAAAAAAATTTTTTTTTGAAATGATAGAGAATCTTTTTTCCCATCCCGCCACCAAAAATTTTAAATTTGATCGAAAACTAAAGGTTTTGCTTTCGCGAAATTAGGAGCCAAATTTACCCTCGGCGATTTTGCCCACTTTGATATTTTTGACATATTCCAATGTATCAGTCTCAAAATTATAGCTAT
>WNWK01031943.1:0-22297 GCA_009830355.1 Cherax destructor
AACACCACCTACCTGACCCATAGTCAGGTCATCCAATTTAGCCCACCCAGGTAATTTCTCAGTCCCATGAAGTCGGTCAAGCTGAAGTCTGGGACAGAGATTTGATTGCAGTTATCTGGGTAATTCCATGATATACTGAAACTAAGTGATTTGTGATCGCTTTCCCTAAGCTCATTAATCTCAAGATTATTAACTAGTGATTCTTTGTTGGCAAGAACCAAGTCAAGCAGGTTGTTTCCTCTAGTTGGTTCTGTCACAAACTTTTAAAAAGCAATCCTGAACCGTATCAAGAAAGTCACTAGACTCAAGATTTCCTGTCACACTGTTCCAATCAATTTTTCTAAAGTTAAAATCTCCCATTACCACAACATTTTCATATCTAGACTCCTCATGAATTTCGTCCCATAGCAGTCTACCGCACTCCCTATCAAGGTTTGGGGGCCTATAAATCACACCCAAAATTAATTTTTTCACGACCTTCGATAAACTGTAGCCAAACAGATTCTGTGTCCGATGTTTCTAATCTTATATCTTGTCTAACACAATAATTTAAATTATCTCTGACATACATCGCCACTCCACCACCCTTCCTGTTGACCCTATCAGTGTGGCATAGTATATAACCCTGTATGTTGCATTCAGAAGGCATTTCTCTATCTTTCAAGTTGAACCAGGTCTCTGTTATAGCAATAATATCTATATTACCTGCACTTGCAAGTAATCTTAGCTCATCTATCTTATTTCTTAGACTCCTACTATTTGTATAGTAAACCTTAAGGGAGCTAATCACTCGTTGCCCTCTACTATCTCTCTTTGTTGAACAATTGCTTTGCCTTTGCTAGCAACTTTATTTTGAATATTGTCTTTTAAACATATCACTGAGGTATCCTGGTAATATCTGCTGTTTTCAACCCTAGTACTGCAGCCTGATTGTTTCCCACAAACACCCATACCCCTCTAATCTATCAGTCCTAGACAAGTCATCAATGACCCCCTCAATCGAATTGGCTAATGCAACCACTCCAGCCCCAGAGAGATGAACCCCATCCCTTGCATACATATCACGTTTGCCATAGAATTTGTCCCAGTTATCAATGAATGGGATTGCAAGTTCCTTGCAGTACCTGTCTAGCCAGAAATTTATAGCAATTGTCCTAGACATCCATTTATTGCCCACTCCCCTTCCAGGAAAGATGCTACATATGATTGTGATCCCTCCCTTAGACCTGATTACTACTATGGGTGACCTGTACTTATCGAGCAGCTCCTGTCTCCTGCCCTTCCCAATGTCATTTCCACCAGCACTCAGATAATGGGCTTGTTCCCATTACCTGACATAATATTATCCAACCTGCTATGTCACCAACACCAGCTCCTGGGAGGCACACCCTCTGTCAAGAGGGTGTGGATAACAAAAGCTTGCCGGAGTACGATATTCAATATAGTACACACGTGCCCTTGACAAGCGGGATCCCACATACACAGATATTCAATATAGTACACACGTGCCCTTGACAAGCGGGATCCCACATACACACCTGCTTGTCTGTCAATAAATATGTCTGTCTGTCTCACTTTTAACATGCAAGCTTTGTTTTTTCTGTCTGCCCTGCCGTGTCACTCTCTCTGATAAATTACACAAAGAATTTACAAGAAACTAAATATAACCCAGGCCTGTATGTATCCATCAGCAAGACACATGTACAACAGCTGGGTATCTTTTATGTCAAAACGTTTCGTTTGCTCTGCAGGAGTCTTCAGTTGAATACGAGATGACAACTGTAGACAACGGAAGCAGTGGAGGTCAAGATGAGATGATCACTCGGTCAGCCTTGTAGTAGTAGTTTTGAGGTGGTCAGTCCCTCAACCTTGAGTAGTGTTAAGGTCAACAGTGTTTATCACACACATTATACGACTGAGGAAGGCTGCACAGCAGACGAAATGTGTCCATAATAATGATACTCAACTGTTACATATGTATCTTATTTATCTAGTTAACGTAATGTATACTTTTATAATGATGTATGAACACAATCTTACGCTACCGTCCACCAGACACATTTAGTGTCTACAATAAACTAGCCATTACTGTCTACAGGATAGATGTGGAGTGTACAGTCTACAGATGTGACGTATATAATAACCTAGCTACTACTGTTGCTAGGTGATAGTGAGATTTAAGATCTTCCCTTGCCGCCAGAACTCAACAGTTTTACTCTGGTAACCCTGCCACTGTCCTGACGTTCCTGCAAACAGCCTGATCAATCAACCTCTTCCTGCTTACATCTCCATTAGTCATCACAGTCCGGTGGATCAGGCACCTGAGGACAATTGTTTGTCTTCCGCATGTTCCCCTCACATAACGTAATTTGGGTCGAGTACGTCCACTGACGCTCACACAAGTTTCAACTACATTTTTTTTATATCTGCTGCTAGTAGAGATTTGACAAGTGTTTGACCTTGCTAATATTAGCACAATGTTATGTTGACGCTCGTTCCCATACATCTAGCGTCAGTATACCTTGCTAATATTAGCACAATGTTGACGCTCGTTCCCATACATCTAGCGCCAGTATACCTTGCTAATATTAGGACAATGTTGACGCTCGTTCCCATACATCTAGCGCCAGTATACCTTGCTAATATTAGCACAATGTTGACGCTCGTTCCCATACATCTAGCGCCAGTATACCTTGCTAATATTAGCACAATGTTATGTTGACGCTCGTTCCCATACATCTAACGCCAGTATACCTTGCTAATATTAGCACAATGTTGACGCTCGTTCTCATACATCTAGCGCCAGTATACCTTGCTAATATTAGCACAATATTATGTTGACGCTCGTTCCCATACATCTAGCGTCAGTATACCTTGCTAATATTAGCACAATGTTGACGCTCGTTCCCATACATCTAGCGCCAGTATACCTTGCTAATATTAGCACAATGTTGACGCTCGTTCCCATACATCTAGCGCCAGTATACCTTGATAATATTAGCACAATGTTGACGCTCGTTCCCATACATCTAGCGCCAGTATACCTTGCTAATATTAGCACAATGTTATGTTGACGCTCGTTCCCATACATCTAACGCCAGTATACCTTGCTAATATTAGCACAATGTTGACGCTCGTTCCCATACATCTAGTGCCAGTATACCTTGCTAATATTAGCACAATGTTATGTTGACGCTCGTTCCCATACATCTAGCGTCAGTATACCTTGCTAATATTAGCACAATGTTGACGCTCGTTCCCATACATCTAGCGCCAGTATACCTTGCTAATATTAGCACAATGTTAACGCTCGTTCCCATACATCTAGCGCCAGTATACCTTGCTAATATTAGCACAATGTTATGTTGACGCTCGTTCCCATATATCTAGCGCCAGTATACCTTGCTAATATTAGCACAATGTTATGTTGACGCTCGTTCCCATACATCTAGTGCCAGTATACCTTGCTAATATTAGCACAATGTTGACGCTCGTTCCCATACATCTAGCGCCAGTATACCTTGCTAATATTAGCACAATGTTAACGCTCGTTTCCATACATCTAGCGCCAGTATACCTTGCTAATATTAGCACAATGTTATGTTGACGCTCGTTCCCATATATCTAGCGCCAGTATACCTTGCTAATATTAGCACAATGTTATGTTGACGCTCGTTCCCATACATCTAGTGCCAGTATACCTTGCTAATATTAGCACAATGTTGACGCTCGTTCAAATACATCTAGCGTCAGTATACCTTGCTAATATTAGCACAATGTTGACGCTCGTTCCCATACATCTAGCGTCAGTATACCTTCTTAAAACAAACTTGACACCACAATTTTCGGTGTCCTCTGGTCCACGTTTGTTGATCCTGAGGACTCGCACCTTTAGGTTGTATTATCGTTTTTATCACCTTGAAATTTGGAAGGTTGGAATACCCCATGACTTTTCAGTGTCGGTATATTATATAATTTTTCCCCATTCTTTATCGGCTCTGGGATATCTGCACTTGCCCAGTTTCCAACACTTGAAGCCTTTCTAGAGAGGCACATCCAAACATACCTAACGTGATTTAATGGGAATAAAAGTCACTGTTTTACACACAAATGATCTACAGTACACTACAGTTTCACTCTGCGTCGTTGTGGAAGTAGGAGGCGCCTTTCCAAGGAAACCTTGATCACAACCACCTGCACGTACAACCTTGATCACAGACAACCACCTGCACGTACAACCTTGATCACAGACACCCCACACATAACAGGAGCATGAATCTTGTACTGGTCACAATACAATAGAGGTGAGAATTTGAAGCCTGTCGGATAATTCATTATTGTGTTATGAATGAAGGAAAAAAGTTCCTCATCGGAGGAACTTAATGATAATTACTAATAATGATTATACGAGAAACAGTCATAATGATTATAAGAATGATATAATGATTATGAAATGGAGAATGATGGGGAATTCCATGAGAAGAACAAGACTGGATGGAGTCGGACTACCATGGCAAGCAGAAACCATCATGGAAAGCAGGGACCACCATAGCAAGCAGGGACCACCATGGCAAGCAGGAACCACCATGGCAAGCAGGAACCACCATGGCAAGCAGGGACCACCATGGCAAGCAGGGACCACCATGGTAAGCAGGGACCACCATGGCAAGCAGAGACAACCATGGCAAGCAGGGACCACCATGGTAAGCAGGGACCACCATGGCAAGCAGAGACAACCATGGCAAGCAGGGACCACCATGGCAAGCAGAGACAACCATGGCAAGCAGGGACCACCATGGCAAGCAGTGACCACCATGGCAAGCAGGGACCACCATGGCAAGCAGAGACAACCATGGCAAGCAGGGACCACCATGGCA
The DNA here is from genome assembly GCA_009830355.1 of Cherax destructor. NCBI lineage: Eukaryota > Metazoa > Arthropoda > Malacostraca > Decapoda > Parastacidae > Cherax > Cherax destructor. Next base: position 4,878 of record WNWK01031943.1, read on the forward strand.
AGCAGGGACCACCATGGCAAGCAGAGACAACCATGGCAAGCAGAAACCATCATGGAAAGCAGGGACCACCATGGCAAGCAGAGACAACCATGGCAAGCAGAGACCACCATGGCAAGCAGGGACCACCATGGTAAGCAGAGACAACCATGGCAAGCAGAGACAACCATGGCAGAGCATGCAGAACAACCATGGCAAGCAGAGACAACCATGGCAAGCAGAGACAACCATGGCAAGCAGGGACCACCATGGCAAGCAGAGACAACCATGGCAAGCAGAGACAACCATGGCAAGCAGAGACAACCATGGCAAGCAGAGACAACCATGGCAAGCAGAGACCACCATGGCAAGCAGAGACCACCATGGCAAGCAGAGACAACCATGGCAAGCAGAGACCACCATGGCAAGCAGAGACAACCATGGCAAGCAGAGACAACCATGGCAAGCAGAGACCACCATGGCAAGCAGAGACAACCATGGCAAGCAGAGACAACCATGGCAAGCAGACCAATGGCAGGACCACCATGGCAAGCAGAGACAACCATGGCAAGCAGAGACAACCCTGGCAAGCAGAGACACATGGCAAGCAGGACAACCATGGCAAGCAGTGACAACCATGGCAAGCAGGGACCACCATGGCAAGCAGAGACAACCATGGCAAGCAGAGACAACCATGGCAAGCAGAGACAACCATGGCAAGCAGGACAACCATGGCAAGCAGGGACAACCATGGCAAGCGAACACATGGAAGCAGGACCACCATGGCAAGCAGGACAACCATGGCAAGCAGGGACCACCATGGCAAGCAGAGACCATCATGGAAGCAGGGACACCATGGCAAGCAGGGACAACCATGGCAAGCAGGGACAACCATGGAAGCAGGACAACCATGGCTAAGCAGGGACAACCATGGCAAGCAGTGACAACCATGGCAAGCAGGGACCACCATGGCAAGCAGAGAACCACATGGAAGCAGGGACAACCATGGCAAGCAGGGACCACCATGGCAAGCAGGACAACCATGGCAAGCAGGGACCACCATGGTCAAGCAGGACAACCATGGAAGCAGAGACAACCATGGCAAGCAGGGACCACCATGGCAAGCAGAGACCACCATGGCAAGCAGGGACCACCATGGCAAGCAGGGACCACCATGGCAAGCAGGACCACCATGGTAAGCAGGGACCACCATGGCAAGCAGGGACCACCATGGCAAGCAGGACAACCATGGCAAGCAGGACAACCATGGCAAGCAGACAACCATTGGAAGCAGGACAACCATGGCAAGCAGGGACCACCATGGCAAGCAGGGACAACCATGGTAAGCAGAGACACACCATGGCAAGCAGGACAACCATGGCAAGCAGGACAACCATGGAAGCAGAGACAACCATGGCAAGCAGAGACAACCATGGAAGCAGGGACAACCATGGCAAGCAGGGACCAACCATGGTAAGCAGGGACAACCATGGCAAGCAGGACAACCATGGCAAGCAGAGACCACCATGGTAAGCAGGGACAACCATGGCAAGCAGGGACCACCATGGTAAGCAGGGACACCATGGCAAGCAGGGACCACCATGGTAAGCAGGGACCACCATGGCAAGCAGAGACAACCATGGCAAGCAGGACCACCATGGCAAGCAGGGACCACCATGGCAAGCAGAGGACCACCATGGCAAGCAGGGACCACCATGGCAAGCAGGGACCACCATGGAGCAGAGACCACCATGGAAGCAGAGACAACCATGGCAAGCAGAGACCACCATGGCAAGCAGGGACCACCATGGCAAGCAGACACTGGAGAGGACCACCATGGCAAGCAGGGACCACCATGGCAAGCAGGGACCACCATGGTAAGCAGAGACCACCATGGTAAGCAGAGACAACCATGGCAAGCAGAGACAACCATGGCAAGCAGGGACCACCATGGCAAGCAGGGACCACCATGGCAAGCAGGGACCACCATGGTAAGCAGAGACCACCATGGCAAGCAGAGACAACCATGGCAAGCAGGGACCACCATGGCAAGCAGGGACCACCATGGCAAGCAGAGACCACCATGAGCACAGCAGAGACAACCATGGCAAGCAGACAACCATAGGTAAGCAGGGACCACCATGGCAAGCAGGGACCACCATGGAAGCAGAGACAACCATGGCAAGCAACCAGAGAGCAGACCATCATGGCAAGCAGAGACAACCATGGCAGGAAAGCAAGCAGGGACCACCATGGTAGCAGAGACAACCATGGCAAGCAGAGACAACCATGGCAAGCAGAGACAACCATGGCAGGAAAAGCAGGGACCACCATGGCAAGCAGGGACCACCATGGAAGCAGGACAACCATGGCAAGCAGAGACAACCATGGCAAGCAGAGACAACCATGGCAGCAGAGACAACCATGGCAAGCAGGACCACCATGGAAGCAGGGACAACCATGGCAAGCAGGGACCACCATGGTAAGCAGGGACCACCATGGTAAGCAGGGACCACCATGGCAAGCAGAGACAACCATGGCAAGCAGAGACCACCATGGCAAGCAGGGACCACCATGGCAAGCAGGGACCACCATGGCAAGCAGGGACCACCATGGCAAGCAGGGACCACCATGGTAAGCAGAGACCACCATGGTAAGCAGAGACAACCATGGCAAGCAGAGACAACCATGGCAAGCAGGGACCACCATGGCAAGCAGAGACAACCATGGCAAGCAGAGACCACCATGGTAAGCAGGGACAACCATGGTAAGCAGGGACAACCATGGCAAGCAGGGACCACCATGGCAAGCAGGGACCACCATGGCAAGCAGGGACCACCATGGCAAGCAGGGACCACCATGGCAAGCAGAGACAACCATGGCAAGCAGAGACCACCATGGTAAGCAGGGACCACCATGGCAAGCAGGGACCACCATGGAAAGCAGGGACCACCATGGCAAGCAGGGACCACCATGGTAAGCAGGGACCACCATGGTAAGCAGAGACAACCATGGCAAGCAGGGACCACCATGGCAAGCAGAGACAACCATGGCAAGCAGAGACAACCATGGCAAGCAGAGACAACCATGGCAAGCAGAGACCACCATGGTAAGCAGGGACAACCATGGTAAGCAGGGACAACCATGGCAAGCAGGGACCACCATGGCAAGCAGGGACCACCATGGCAAGCAGAGACAACCATGGCAAGCAGGGACCACCATGGCAAGCAGAGACAACCATGGCAAGCAGGGACCACCATGGCAAGCAGAGACAACCATGGCAAGCAGGGACCACCATGGCAAGCAGGTACCACCATGGTAAGCAGGTACCACCATGGCAAGCAGGAACCACGAGTGGCCCCAATAGACGGGTCACAATAAGATAACAGGTATGACCCAAGGATGAAGGATATATGGGCCACAACATGAAACCAGGGTGAGGAGGCAGATGGAGCGCCAGAAGGAGGCAGGGGGCGAGGCCCGGAAGAGGCGGCCACAAGTAAGTCCACGAAGGGAGTGGGGGGGGGTAAGGACGGCCCCTGGGGGGAGAGAGCAGACGGGCCACAATAAGGTCCAGGGGGTGGGGGAAGGTCCCTTGGGAAGGGGAGGGTGAAAGACGGGCCCAGACGCCACGCGGTAATAATAAACATCAAAGAAAAGACGCTCGCCAAGCGAAACGTTCCTGCCTCCGTTTCTCTGTCCAAGATCCATCGACCCTGCCTTCGTCTTAGTTTCTCTATATCACCACGTGATCTGTAAGGCAGCAAGTGTGTCATGCACTTGTAAGGCAGCAAGTGTGTCATGCACTTGTAAGGCAGCAAGTGTGTCATGCACTTGTAAGGCAGCAAGTGTGTCATGCACTTGTAAGGCAGCAAGTGTGGCATGCCCCGTGGCCTGGTGGCTAAAGCTCTCGCTTCACACGGTGAGGGTCTGGGTTCGATTCTCAGCGAGGGTAGAAACATTGGGCGTGTTTCCTTACACCGGTAGTCTACGTTCACCCATCAGTAAAATGGGTACCTGGGAGTTAGTGGATTGGTGTGGGTCGCATCCTGGGACAAAACTGACCTAATTTGCGGGAAATGCTCTACATAACAAGAGGCTTTCTATATAGTAGTATGTCACTGATGTCAGCTATGGTCTGTATACCTTCCTTAAGTGAATGTAACCTGACCTGGCTGGGTCGGGGCATTGGCTTAAGCCGGTGGGAGACTTGGACCTGCCTCGCATGGGCCAGTAGGCCTGCTGCAGTGTTCCTTCTTTCTTATGTTCTTATGTACTTGTAGTAAAGATATTATTATTATTATTATTATTATTAAGGCAGCAAGTGTGTCATGCAGTTATCAGGTGACAGTTCCGGGGCCTAAAAGTAATGATACAAGGCTGAGTGACTACGTCTTCTACAGTCTGGTTGAAGGTATCACAAACTAGCCACTTCGGTGACAAAATATAAACAATTAATGTACAAATGAAGATCCATAAATGTTGCACCAACAGCTTGATCCTCCAGGTCTGGTCTAGGACCGGGCTGCGGGGGCGGAGACCCCTGGAACACCGTCCAGGTAGACTCCAGGTAGGTTAGGTAGGCCAGCAACCAGGAGGCCTGGTCTAGGACCGGGCCGCGGGGGCGCTGACCCCTGGAACACCGTCCAGGTAGACTCCAGGTAAGTTAGGTAGGCCAGCAACCAGGAGGCCGGTCGACGGCCGGGCCTGACCCTGAACACCGTCCAGGGACTCCAGGTATAGTAGCCAGCAACCAGGCCTGGTCAGGACCGCCGGGGGCGCTGACCCCTGGAACACCGTCCAGGTAGACTCCAGGTAAGTTAGGTAGGCCAGCAACCAGGCCTGGTCTAGGACCGGGCCGCGGGGGCGCTGACCCCTGGAACACCGTCCAGGTAGACTCCAGGTAAGTTAGGTAGGCCAGCATCCAGGAGGCCTGGTCTAGAACCGGGCCGCGGGGGCGCTGACCCCTGGAAGCGACTACAGGTAATCTCTAAGTGTCTAACTGATCAACCTGTGGATACTGTAAACCAGTGATATACAAGAGAGACTCGTCCTTTCTCCTGACCAACAAACAACCACCATACTCACTTAAAAAAGGTTAAATATCCAGCACGTTATTATTGTGTGACAGTTAAATGTTTACCGAGTTTTAATTATAAATGAAGTTAGTTATAACTGTCGAATCAATGGTTAATGATGTTTAAAGTCTATCTAGAGTCATTAAAGCTACACGTAACCTTCTCACCACCAGACAAGAATACTTTAATGCCTAAAGTATGGATTAAAGTCAACTCTGGACATATATACTCTGAGATAAACGTGTTGAGGAAGGTGAAGCCGGAGTCGAGGTCACGAACGCAGTTATCACATCTCTGCTCCACTTGCAAAACACGAGTCTCTTTGCTACCTATGTCTGACAACATACACATGTACACCACGTGTGTACACCACATGTGCGTTTGTCTATTGCCATATACACTATATTTACAATCATACACACTACGAGGAAACAAGTCAAGGGTCACAATGGAAACAAACAAGTCAAGGGTCACAATGGAAACAACAAGTCAAGGGTCACAATGGAAACAAACAAGTCAAGGGTCACAATGGGAACAAACAAGTCAAGGGTCACAATGGAAAGTCACTGACTTTTATTTGGGTTAGCCTAAGTAATTTACACTGATAATTGTACTTTGTGTACATGTACGTAAATAAACTTATACTCGTACACACGTTATGTGCACATATACACCAGATTCGTACACATGAGTGTACCGATAAACACACATGCTCGCACACTCGCACTCCATGTGAACCTCACTTACACACCTGCTTTGATATACACAACCACACGCATACACATGTGTACATATACACTGTACACTTGTGAGCACAAGTACACGTGTTCACGTACACGTCTCGTGAGTCACAAACATTACTGTAAGTGAACAAACTACTCCAGTTTTACGTGGTAGACATGTAAACGCTCTCAACTGCATGTACACATCCTACAACCACACATGTACACGCTCTCAACTGCATGTACACATAATACAACCACACATGTACACGCTCTCAACTGCATGTACACATCCTACAACCACACATGTACACGCTCTCAACTGCATGTACACATCCTACAACCACACATGTACACGCTCTCAACTGCATGTACACATCCTACAACCACACATGTACACGCTCTCAACTGCATGTACACATCCTACAACCACACATGTACACGCTCTCAACTGCATGTACACATCCTACAACCACACATGCACACGCTCTCAACTGCATGTACACATCCTACAACCACACATGTACACGCTCTCAACTGCATGTACACATCCTACAACCACACATGTACACGCTCTCAACTGCATGTACACATCCTACAACCACACATGTACACGCTCTCAACTGCATGTACACATCCTACAACCACACATGACACGCTCTCAACTGCATGTACACATCCTACAACCACACATGCACACGCTCTCAACTGCATGTACACATCCTACAACCACACATGTACACGCTCTCAACTGCATGTACACATCCTACAACCACACATGTACACGCTCTCAACTACAATTACACATCAAATACAAACACATACGTACATGAACAAATTTGCAAGGCTTCTAATTTCGTCTTTGTTCCTTAAAAAAATCACTATATAAATATATATATATATATATATATATATATATATATATATATATATATATATATATATATATATATATATATATATATATGTGCCACATTCTAAATGTAGGAATAATAAATAATAATAGCATGCCTCTTACACTGCCACTAACACTCGACCATTATAACTACTGACTATTCTCTTACCTATAACCATATACACCCCCTCCCCCCTTGCTCTAAAAATACGAGTGTGTGTCAGTGATGAGTCACGTGACAGCCTCCAGCAAACAATGCAAACAATAGATGCAAATTTCAACTTGGTGCCTCGCTGACTACGTTGTTTTATGATGGTATTAACAAGGAAGCGCTAAACCTGTATGAAGTGGGTAGATGAGACGTCTGTCATGGCAGAAGACTTGTCATGCACACGGCCACCAGGGTACACACGGTTACACACGTGTAACACACTTACACACGTAACACACTTACACACGTGTAACACACTTACACACGTGTAACACACACGTGTAACACACTTACACACGTGTAACACACTTACACACGTGTAACAAACTTACACACGTGTAACACACACGTGTAACACACTTACACACGTAACACACTTACACACGTGTAACACACACGTGTAACACACTTACACACGTGTAACACACACGTGTAACACACTTACACACGTGTAACACACTTACACACGTGTAACACACACGTGTAACACACTTACACACGTGTAACACTTAACTTACACATGACTAAGGGACTGACCACCGCGAAATTCTACAGTCTCCAGTGTTATATTATCCTGTGTTCAATTCAACAGTGTCAAATTCACCTCAGCAGATACGAAGATTATGTACAAGTCTATGGTGTCAGGACACCATATTTTACTGCTGGCCTCTCCCCCCCCACTCTCCCTCACATCTGTTCATGAATTTCACTGTTTTCCAAGTTACTCATTTATCTTCGTTCATACAATGCCGCCGTTGAGGTTACTTTATATATATATATATATATATATATATATATATATATATATATATATATATAATTATATTATATATATATAAACACACTATTAAAAGGATTGTAGTGAGTACACTAAGAGATAAGTCAATAAGCGTAAAGGTACAAAGACTCATCACACTTCCTATATACATAAAGTGAATTGCCAACAGACACTGTTTTCAAGAAGCAACTTGGTAAGTGCCTTAAGTCATTTCTTAATCAGCCAGGCAGTTTTACCTATGTTGGAATACGTGTGGTTAGCAACAATAGCTTGGTTGATCAGGTTATCAAGGAAGCCTTGTCTTGGACCCAGACAGGGGGGGGTGAAAATGATATCTAGAGAATGTACAGAACTTTCACTGCACGTATTATTTCAGTCAAGCACCTTAATTACTGGGAATGTTTAAAGTCCCTTAATTTGTACTCCCTGAAACGCAGGCGACAAAGATGGATCATAATCTACACCTGGAAATAAATGGTATAAAATACCGACAGAATGTAAAGATAAACACCCAAGGTTTTAGACTCTCACCCTACTTTGAAGATGGTCACATACAGCATTCTCCACCTGACTAAATCCTATAAGTACTCATGTATCTTTTATCCAGGTAGATATTTTTGTGACTCGATAAAGCCCACTGCGTGGGCGAAACGTTGTCAATAAAGGATCACATTATACTGCTTGTGTTTCTTTCCATAATCTACACCTGGAAAATCCCAAATCTTCCCACAGAAATCATCTACGAAAACAAAAGACTCGGCAGACGGTGCAACATCTCAATGAAAAGTATGTGTGCCGTGAGTACACTAAAACACCAGTGTACGGGGCCCAAGATTGTTCAACAGCCTCCTACCATGAGTAAGGGAAATTATCAGAAGACCCCTGGCTCCGTTCAAGGGGGAACTGTACAGATACATAACGTCAGTACCTGATCAGCCGGGCTGTGGTTCGTACGTTGGATTGCGTGTAGCCTGCACTAACAGCCTGGTTGATTAGGCCCTACTCCACCGGAAGATCTGGTCGAGGATAGGGCCGAGGGAGCGTTGACCCCCGGAACAACGTCCAGGTGGGAAGTGGTTGGGGAGGGCAATTGGGGGTTGAGGACATGGCAGTACAAACATGCCGCTTTGGTGGTAATGTTTGCTGAAACACACCACACCACAGCTGTGTAGCCGCCGATACAAACAGTGTACACATACACAGAGTACTATCACACACACCCCTGCACTAGCGTGTGTGTGTAGCCGCCGATACAAACAGTGTACACATACACAGAGTACTATCACACACACCCCTGCACTAGCGTGTGTGTGTAGCCGCCGATACAAACAGTGTATACATACACAGAGTACTATCACACACACCCCTGCACTAGCGTGTGTGTGTAGCCGCCGATACAAACAGTGTACACATACACAGAGTACTATCACACACACCCTGCACTAGCGTGTGTGTGTAGCCCCGATACAAACAGTGTACACATACACAGAGTACTATCACACACACCCCTGCACTAGCGTGTGGTGTAGCCTCGATACAAACAGTGTACACATCACAGAGTACTATCACACACCCCGCACTAGCGTGGTGTAGCGCATACACACAAAATATATACACATACACAGAGTACTCTCACACAAACCCCTGCACTAGCTTGTGTGTGTAGCCGCCGATACACACAAAGTGTATACAAATACACAGAGTACTCTCACACACACCCCTGCACTAGCGTGTGTGTGTGTGTGTAGCCGCCGATACACACAAAGTGTATACAAATATCCGTACACACACACACTTAGATCTTCAACACGTCAAAGGATACAGAACAGGTGCCAAAGGTCAGGAAGACAAGAGAACGTAGTTGTCATATTTAAGAAAAGAGAGAGGAAACACTGAACTACAGACCAGTATCACTGACTGGAGAGGATAATAAGGAGAGTGGTAGAGGGCTGGGAGAGAAGTAGTTGCATAAACAAGAACCAACACGGTTTACACATGACCAATCTTCCTACAAGCATATTGGAGTTCTATCACAAAGTAACAGAAGCATGGGTGGAGTGATCATTCTTGGACTGCATGAAGCCATCTAATACTTCATTTCATAAGAAACTGGGCCAAAAACTTCAGTAGGCAGGAATAACTAAGAGGGCACTACAATAGATCAAAGAAAGGAAACAACGAGTGATTGTCTGGGAAGAGTATCAAGGGATGGGAGGTGTCGCAAGGATCAGTAATATAACCATAACAGTTTCTAGTACATGTGATACATGCTAAAAGACATCGATGTAAAACTAATAATAAAAACCGATGGATAACAAAGAGAGACTAAAATCGACCTGGACATACAGAAAAATTGGTCAGATATGTAGTTGATAAAATTCCACACCAGCAAGGATATGGAAATTTGCAGGAGGAGGAGGTCCTGCCAGCACCCTCACATACAACACAGATACTACAATAATAATGTAGAAGGAGGGGGGAAACAGGAGATACTACAATAATAATGTAGAAGGAGGGGGAGACAGGAGATACTACAATAATAATGTAGAAGGAGGGGGAGACAGGAGATACTACAATAATAATGTAGAAGGAGGGGAGACAGGAGATACTACAATAATAATGTAGAAGGAGGGGAGACAGGAGATACTACAATAATAATGTAGAAGGAGGGGAGACAGGAGATACTACAATAATAATGTAGAAGGAGGGAGACAGGAGATACTACAATAATAATGTAGAAGGAGGGGAGACAGGAGATACTACAATAATAATGTAGAAGGAGGGAGACAGGAGATACTACAATAATAATGTAGAAGGAGGGAGACAGGAGATACTACAATAATAATGTAGAAGGAGGGGAGACAGGAGATACTACAATAATAATGTAGAAGGAGGGGAGACAGGAGATACTACAATAATAATGTAGAAGGAGGGGGAGACAGGAGATACTACAATAATAATGTAGAAGGAGGGGGAGACAGGAGATACTACAATAATAATGTAGAAGGAGGGGGAGACAGGAGATACTACAATAATAATGTAGAAGGAGGGAGAGACAGGAGATACTACAATAATAATGTAGAAGGAGGGAGACAGGAGATACTACAATAATAATGTAGAAGGAGGGAGACAGGAGATACTACAATAATAATGTAGAAGGAGGGGAGACAGGAGATACTACAATAATAATGTAGAAGGAGGGAGACAGGAGATACTACAATAATAATGTAGAAGGAGGGGAGACAGGAGATACTACAATAATAATGTAGAAGGAGGGGAGACAGGAGATACTACAATAATAATGTAGAAGGAGGGGAGACAGGAGATACTACAATAATAATGTAGAAGGAGGGGGGAGACAGGAGATACTACAATAATAATGTAGAAGGAGGGGGAGACAGGAGATACTACAATAATAATGTAGAAGGAGGGGGGAGACAGGAGATACTACAATAATAATGTAGAAGGAGGGAGACAGGAGATACTACAATAATAATGTAGAAGGAGGGGGACAGGAGATACTACAATAATAATGTAGAAGGAGGGAGACAGGAGATACTACAATAATAATGTAGAAGGAGGGGAGACAGGAGATACTACAATAATAATGTAGAAGGAGGGGAGACAGGAGATACTACAATAATAATGTAGAAGGAGGGGGGAGACAGGAGATACTACAATAATAATGTAGAAGGAGGAGGGAGACAGGAGATACTACAATAATAATGTAGAAGGAGGGGAGACAGGAGATACTACAATAATAATGTAGAAGGAGGGAGACAGGAGATACTACAATAATAATGTAGAAGGAGGGGAGACAGGAGATACTACAATAATAATGTAGAAGAGGGAGACAGGAGATACTACAATAATAATGTAGAAGGAGGGGAGACAGGAGATACTACAATAATAATGTAGAAGGAGGGGGAGACAGGAGATACTACAATAATAATGTAGAAGGAGGGGGGAGACAGGAGATACTACAATAATAATGTAGAAGGAGGAGACAGGAGATACTACAATAATAATGTAGAAGGAGGGGGAGATATACAATAATAATGTAAAAGGGGGGGGAGACGAGATACTACAATAATAATGTAGAAGGAGGGGAGACAGGAGATACTACAATAATAATGTAGAAGGAGGGAGACAGGGATACTACAATAATAATGTAGAAGGAGGGGAGACAGGAGATACTACAATAATAATTAGAAGGAGGGGAGACAGGAGATACTACAATAATAGAAAGGAGAGACGGAATCAAATAATGTGAGGAGACGGAGATACTACAATAATAATGTAGAGGGGGAGACAGGAGATACACAATAATAATGTAGAAAGGAGACAGGAGATACTACAATAATAATGTAGAAGGAGGGAGACAGGAGATACTACAATAAAATGAAGGAGGGAGACAGGAGATACTACAATAATAATGTAGAAGGAGGGGAGACAGGAGATACTACAATAATAATTAGAAGAGGGGGAGAAGGAGATACTACAAAATAATGTAGAAGGAGGGGAGACGGAGATACTACAATAATAATGTAGAAGGGGGAAAGGAGATACTACAATAATAATGTAGAAGGAGGGAGACAGAATACTACAATAATAATGTAGAAGGAGGGGAGACAGGATCTACAATAATGTAGAAGGAGGGACAGAATCTACAATAATTAGAAGGAGGGGGACAGATCTTAATAATGTAGAAGGGGGGGGCAGATACAAATGTAGAAGGAGGGACAGGAGATACCAATAATAATGTAGAAGGGGGAAAGGATCTACAATAATTAGAAGGAGGGAGGAGATCTAAATAATAAGTAGAAGGAGGGGAGATACTTATGTAAAGGGGGACAGGAGATACTACAAAATGTGAAGGGGGGAGACAGGAGATACTACAATAATGTAGAGGGGAGCAGGGATACTACAATAATAATGTAAAGAGGGAGACAGGAGATCTACAAAAAATGTAGAGGAGAGACAGGAGATACTACAATAATAAGTGAGGGAGACAGGAGATATACAATAATAATGTAGAAGGGGAGCAGGAGATACTACAATAATAATGTAGAAGGAGGGAGACAGGAGATACTACAATAATAATGTAGAAGGAGGGGAGACAGGAGATACTACAATAATAATGTAGAAGGAGGAGACAGGAGATACTACAATAATAATGTAGAAGGAGGGGGAGACAGGAGATACTACAATAATAATGTAGAAGGAGGGGGGAGACAGGAGATACTACAATAATAATGTAGAAGGAGACAGGAGATACTACAATAATAATGTAGAAGGAGGGAGACAGGAGATACTACAATAATAATGTAGAAGGAGGGGAGACAGGAGATACTACAATAATAATGTAGAAGGAGGAGACAGGAGATACTACAATAATAATGTAGAAGGAGGGGAGACAGGAGATACTACAATAATAATGTAGAAGAGGGAGACAGGAGATACTACAATAATAATGTAGAAGGAGGGGGAGACAGGAGATACTACAATAATAATGTAGAAGGAGGGGGGAGACAGGAGATACTACAATAATAATGTAGAAGGAGGGAGACAGGAGATACTACAATAATAATGTAGAAGGAGGGAGACAGGAGATACTACAATAATAATGTAGAAGGAGGGAGACAGGAGATACTACAATAATAATGTAGAAGGAGGGGAGACAGGAGATACTACAATAATAATGTAGGAGGGAGACAGGGGGATACTACAATAATAATGTAGAAGGAGGGGGAGACAAGAGATACTACAATAATAATGTAGAAGGAGGGGAGACAGGAGATACTACAATAATAATGTAGGAGGAGGAGACAGGAGATACTAAAATAATAATGTAGAAGGAGGGAGACAGGAGATACTACAATAATAATGTAGAAGGGGGGGGAGACAGGAGATACTAAATAATAATGTAGAAGGAGGAGGGAGACAGGAGATACTACAATAATAATGTAGGGGGGGAGACAGGAGATACTACAATAATAATGTAGAAGGGGGGGAGACAGGAGATACTACAATAATAATGTAGAAGGAGGGGAGACAGGAGATACTACAATAATAATGTAGAAGGAGGGGAGACAGGAGATACTACAATAATAATGGGAGGGGGAGACAGGAGATACTACAATAATAATGTAGAAGGAGGGGGGAGACAGGACACAAGGAATTAACGGAAACCATTTTTGATGTAGGAAATTGCCAATGTCTTGAAAAGGTAGTCAGACAAACCACTTTATTTCTATAAAGTGGAGCACTGTACAGTTAGAATAACTGACATCTATAAACTTTATATAGAAAGTCCCTTTTATACAGGTCTCGAGTACAGTTTCCTGGATTGAAAAAAATATAAAAATAAAGCATTTAACGTAGACGCAGTACCAGAACCAACCAGCAAGTGGATTATTATATTACAAAAAAGACAAAATAGAAAGATCAGCAATCCTGCCAAAGTGCAAAACGTTTAACAGACTTCAGTTTTATATCGCACTACTGGACGCAACCATCGTACACCGCTGGATGTTAAAAATCTGGAGACCAGCAATCAGCTAAAGTTAACCCCTACTCCCCGCTTCCCTCCACAAGACCAGTTTCCCCTACCACCCAACCCCCTTCCACCGGTACATGTATCAACACCTGATCTAAACCCTTTGATCTAGCCGCTCCGGGCAGAGCAACCTCTCCCGCCTCTATGACGACAAAACTTAGGGTCGAGTGTTGCGTACAGCGGCATGACTTGTGCTATATAATGAATTTATGATATTGAAAAATGCCCCAAGAGGCAGTCCCTGGGAGTAGCTGTGGTCCCTGGTGGTCCCCGGGAGTAGCTGTGGTCCCCGGGAGTAGCTGTGGTCCCTGGTGGTCCCTGGGAGGAACTGTTGTCTGGTGGTCCCTGGGAGTAGCTGTGGTCCCCGGTGGTTCCTGGGTAGCCGGTCCCTTGGTCCCTGGGAGGAACTGTTGTCTGGTGGTCCCTGGGAGTAGCTGTGGTCCCTGGGAGTAGCTGTGGTCCCTGGTGGTTCCTGGGAGTAGCTGTGGTCCCTGGGAGGAACTGTTGTCCCGGTGGTCCCTGGGAGTAGCTGTGGTCCCTGGTGGTCCATGGGGGTAGCTGTGGTCCCTGGTGGTCCATGGGGGTAGCTGTGGTCCCTGGGAGGAACTGTGTTGTGTGGTGGTCCTGGAGAGCTGTGGTCCCTGGGAGGAACTGCGTTTGTGGTGGTCCCTGGGAGAGCTGTGGGCCCTGGGTGGTCCCTGGGGGTAGCGTGGTCCCTGGTGGTCCCCGGGGTAGCTGTGGTCCCTGGTGGTCCCTGGGAGTAGCTGTGGTCTCTGGGAGGAACTGTGTTGTCTGGTGGTCCCTGGTGGTCCCTGGGAGTAGCTGTGGTCCCTGGGAGGAACTGTGTTGTCTGGTGGTCCCTGGGAGGAACTGTGTTGTCTGGTGGTCCCTGGGGGGAACTGTGTTGTCTGGTGGTCCCTGGGGGGAACTGTGTTGTCTGGTGGTCCCTGGGAGGAACTGTGTTGTCTGGTGGTCCCTGGAGGAACTGTGTTGTCTGGGTGGTCCCTGGGAGGAACTTGTTGTCTGGTGGTCCCTGGGAGGAACTGTGTTGTCTGGTGGTCCCCGGGAGGAACTGTGTTGTCTGGTGGTCCCTGGGAGGAACTGTGTTGTCTGGTGGTCCCCGGGGGGAACTGTTGGGCTGGTGGTCCCTGGGAGGAACTGTGTTGTCTGGTGGGCCCTGGGAGGAACTGTGTTGTCTGGTGGTCCCTGGGAGGAACTTGTTGTCTGGTGGTCCCTGGGAGGAACTGTGTTGTCTGGTGGTCCCTGGGAGGAACTGTGTTGTCTGGTGGTCCCTGGGGGGAACTGTGTTGTCTGGTGGTCCCTGGGAGGAACTTTGTTGTCTGGGGTCCCTGGGAAGAACTTTTTGTCTGGTGGTCCCTGGGAGGAACTGCGTTGTCTGGTGGGAAAACATGGTGGTACAGATGGAGAAAGGATGAGGGGGGAGGTTGTGAATAAAGATGGGAGGAAGCGATGATGAGTAAAGTGCAACAGAGGGAAGAGGAGAGATAAGCTGGGTAATACCAGACTTGATAATATGATGATTGTGTAAAAGCAAATAATTATATTTACTTGGTTGAGAAACACACAGTATACGTGGCTAAACCACAACTACAAAGAACAGAAGTGTATATGTGTAGATGAAATATAGATAACAAAGGATAAGAAAACAGCCAGATCAAGTAAATTTACGAACGACTCTTCATGGGTGAGAAACATGTAAAGCAGACTAAAATGGGCCCAAAAGTTATTTTACAGCTCTATACATCACTAGTGAGACCTCATTTGGATTATGCAGCTCAGTTTTGGTCTCCTTACTACAGGATGGATATATATTCGTTAGAGAACATACAGAGAAGAATGACTAAAACTAACCCAAAAAGTTTTTTCCAGGTTTAAACTAACCCAAAAAGTTTTTTCCAGGTTTTAACTAACCCAAAAAGTTTTTTCCAGGTTTATAGAACAAAAGTTAGGGATAAGATAGGTCCCCTTAAAAATAACTTTGGGCATCTTACTGACAAGGAGAATGATATGTGCTGTATTTTTAATAATTATTTTCCTCGGTTTTCACACGGAAGACATTAATAATATCCCAGTAATTAATTTTTACAGAGGCCCAGAAGAAGATAAATTATGTAATATCACAGTCACTAGCGAAATGATTATAAACAGCTGGACCGACTGAAACAAAATAAATCGCCGGGTCCTGATGAGCTTTTGCAAGGGTTCTTAAGGAATGCAAAATGGAACTCTCGTGAACCAATATCTAACATTTTTAATTTATCTCTTCAAACAGGTGTAGTGTCTGATATGTGGAAGATGGCTAATGTAATTCCTATTTTTAAAGCAGGGACAAGTCACTACCTCAAACTACCGCCCAATAAGCCTGACCTCAATTGTAGGCAAATTACTAGAGTCAATTAAGCTGATATTATTGAAGCCATCTAGATAACCATAATTTGATTAATGATACCCAGCATGGATTCACGAGGGGCCGTTCCTGCCTATCTAATTTATTAACCTTCTTCAGTAAAGCTTTTGAGGCTGTTGATCACGATAAAGAATTCGATATTGTTTATTTAGACTTTAGTAAGGCTTTTGATAGAGTACCGCACCAGAGACTGTTAAAGAAAGTGGCAGCTCATGGCATTGGGGGAAAAGTGCTGTCATGGATCGAGTCATGGCTCACCAATGGAAGCAGAGAGTGTGCATAAATGGGGTTAAATCCGAATGGGGACTTGTAACAAGTGAGTTTCCACAGGGATCAGTCTTAGGCCCATTGTTATTTATAATATATATCAATGACCTTGATGAGGGAATTACTATGATATGAGCAAATTCGCCGACGACACGAAGATAGGTAGGATAATTGATTCAAACATAGATGTCATAGAACTTCAGGAAGATTTAGACAAACTTAATTCGTGGTCAGAAAAGTGGAGATGCAGTTCAATGTAGATAAATGCAAGGTTCTGAAGCTCGGGAGTGTCCATAACCCAAGCACTTATAAGTTAAATAACGTAGAACTTAGCCATACAGATTGCGAGAAGGACTTGGGGGTGATGGTAAGCAGCAACCTTAAACCAAGACAGCAATGCCTAAGCGTACGTAATAAGGCAAATAGATTACTGGGATTTATATCAAGAAGTGTTAGCAACAGAAGTCCAGAGGTTATATTACAGCTTTATACATCATTAGTAAGGC
>WNWK01031944.1:0-22296 GCA_009830355.1 Cherax destructor
AAAAGACAAAAGTCTTATATAATCACAATTACTTGGTGAAGGAAAAGATAAAAGTTTGGAATTAATCTAGCTGATTTTTGAAGAAATACAATTTCAATACATCTTCTACTGTGTTTCTTTGCTCCAAGCTTCCTTTACACTCAGGTTAACAGGCCATTGAACCTGAGGTTGTAATACTGTTGCTGCTGGAAGTCCGCTGCCCAACATATCCATTACAGCCTGGTTGATCTGGCACCTGGTGAAGATACTTGTACAGTTTCCTCTTGAAGGCTTCTACATTTGTTCCAGTTGTGTTCCTGATATCTTCTGGTAAAATGTTGAATAGTCTGGGACCCCGGATGTTGATACAGTGTTCCCTTATTGTCCCCACCGCCCCCCTGCTCCTAACTGGGTTTATTTTACACTTCCTTCCACATCTCTCACTCCAGTATACGCATGTTGTTATGGCAGTGTGCAGATTTGAAACCATGCCCTTCAGTACTTTCCAGGTATCTCTCTCTCCTCTGCTCCAATGAGTACATGTTCAAGACATGAAGGCGTTCCCAGTAATTTAGGTGGTTTACTGGCTCAATGTGAGCCATAAATGATCTCTGTATTTGTTCCGACTCTGATATTTCTCCTGTTTTGAACGGGGCCGTCAGCACTGAGCAATATTCTAAATGAGGACGCACTATCCTATACTTCGGTGTTATTTCCCTCATTTTGAAAGTTCTCAATACCCACCCCGTCATCTTCCATGGTGTCGTGATCTTTGTCTTGTTATGGTCTTTAAAAGAAAGGTCAGCTGACATAATTATTCCCATTTATTTTACGTGTTCCTTTCGTTCTGTTTGGTGACCCTCTTGAGTTTTGTATATAGTGTTCCTTTTGAGTTCTTCATTCTTTCCATACCTAAGCAGCTGAAACTTATCACCATTGAACGTCATGTTGTTCTCCACTGCCCACTGGAAGACCCTGCTTGTCTTCCTGTAATTTTTCAGTGTCATCTACCGTAGTAACTTTCATGCTTATTTTAGTGTCATCAGCAAATGATGATACAAAAGTGTGACAGGTGTTTTTAACTATGTCTGCTATGAGGATGAGAAACACCAGAGGTGCCAGGACAGTGCCTTGGGGCACTGAGTTTTTGCCCTCGCTGATGCTGGATCTTGCTCTTTTTACTTCTACTTTTTGTGTTCTGTGTTTTAGGAACCCAAAAATCCATCTACCTACCTTCCACGTAATGCCCATGGCCCTCATTTTGTGTGCTATCATTCCACGATCGCATTTGCCTTTGCAAAATCTGTGTAAATCCTATCTGCGTTTTGGTCGTCTTCCAATACCTCCATAATTCTGTCATAATGATTCAGCAGCTGTGACAGGCATGATCGTCCTGCTCTAAAACCATGCTGGTTTGGGTTATGCTGGTCCATGCACTTTGTAATCTGCCGTCTCATCACTCTTTCGAATGTTTTTATGATGTGAGAAGTTAGGGCTACTGGTCTGTAATTTTTAGCTAGTGCTTTACTACCTCCGTTTTGCAAAGGAGCTATGTCTGCACTCTTTAAGGCCTCCGGTATTTCATCTAGATCTAAGCTCTTTCTCCAAAGAATACTGAGGGCTCGTGCTAGTGGTACTTAGCACTTCTCTGTTAATAGAGCATTCCATGAATCTGGTCCAGGTTCTGAGTGAGTGGGCATGTTGTCTATTTAATTTTCGAAATCTATGGGATTTGTATTAATGTCAGTTAGTTGGTCTGCTCGACCTTCTTCTGGAGTGAAAAATATTTCTGCATTTTCTACCTTGCTGTCAAAATAAAAAATTTATCCAGAGAAACTTAAAAATTATAATATTTCTGTTGTAATACTATTATCGAGAAAAATGCCTGACGATGATTTTTTTTAGTTAGAAAGAATCCTACCTATCCTCCCACTTGTTCAACCAGACTGTCTCCCATTCCCCGAGCTTCATATGACTCTAGCAATTTAATTCCTCAGATTGGAGGGAGAGAGTGTAGAGGAGGTGAATATATTCAGATATTCAGGAGTGGACGTGTCAGCAGATGGGTCTATGAAAGATGAGGGGAATCATAGAGTTAATGGGGGAAAAGTCGAGTGGTGCGCTTAGGAGTCTGTGGAGACAAAGAACTTAGTCCATGGAAGCAAAGAGGGGAATTTATGAGAGTATAGTTATACCTATGTTCTCATGTGGGTGTGAAGCATGGGTGGTGAATGTTGCAACAAGGAGAAGGTTGGAGGCAGTGGAAATGTCATGTCTGAGGGCAATGTGTGGTGTGAATATAATGCAGAGAATTCGTAGTTTGTAAATTAGGAGGAAGTGTGGGATTACCAAAACTATTATCCAGAGGGCTGAGGATGGGTTGTTGAGGTGGTACGAACATGTAGAGAGGATGTAACGAAATAGAATGACTTCGAGAGTGTATAAATCTGTAGTGGAGGGAACTCAGGGTATAGGTCGGCCTAGGAAAGGTTGGAGGGAGGAGGTAAAGGAGGTTTTGTGTGCGAGGGGTTTGGACTTCCAACAAGCATGAGTGAGTGTGTTAGATAGAAGCGAATGGGGACAAATGGTTTTTAGGACTTGACGTGCTGTTGGAGTGTAGGCAAAGTTACACTTATGAAGGGATTCAGGGAAACCGGCAGGCCGGACTTGAGTCCAGGAGATGAGAAGTACAGTGTCTGCACTCTGAAGGAGGGATGTTAATGTTGCAGTTTTATAACTGTAGTTTAAGCACGCCTCTGGCAAGACAGTGATGGAGTGAATGATGATGATTTTTTTTCTTTTTCGGGACACCCTGCCTTGGTGGAAGACGGACGATCTGTTAAATAAAAAAAAATCTTACTTGCCACATTAATGTTTTTTGGTAAACACAGGTTGAGTTTTGAAGGAACAAAATCTGTATCTGTGTGAAGCAGATTTTTAAGGTAATGTAAATTTTGCTGCAGTTAATATCCTATACGCAGATAGAGAAATAAATGGTGAAACAAAAGTGCTCTTAAATATAGAATTTCCTTACAAGATTAATTCTTCTTTTGTGGTCTATCAAGCTGGATGACTTTTTTCTAGATAAGGCCGTGAGATGGGAAGATGGACCTTCCCTAGATAACAGTGTGTGGAAAAAAACAGATCCTGTCCCTGCTTAACAATGTGGGAAAGTGTTTATTCAATTTATCGTGGGAGAGAATCACTTTTTATTTGCATACACAGATGTGTTCAAGGCTCAGCACTGCGTCTCTCTTCATATATATATAAATACTATGATGTCAATTGTCGCATCCTTAACAATCACACATTGTACGACTATTGCATACACAGGTTTGTCTTGATCTAGCACTCTGGTTAAACTGGTGGTACGACTACTGCATACACAGGTTTGTCTTGCTCCAGCACTCTGGTTAAACTGGTGGTACGACTACTGCATACACAGGTTTGTCTTGCTCCAGCACTCTGGGTAAACTGGTGGTACGACTACTGCAGACACAGGTTTGTCTTGCTCCAGCACTCTGGTTAAACTGGTGGTACGACTACTGCATACACAGGTTTGTCTTGCTCCAGCACTCTGGGTAAACTGGTGGTACGACTACTGCAGACACAGGTTTGTCTTGCTCCAGCACTCTGGTTAAACTGGTGGTACGACTACTGCATACACAGGTTTGTCTTGCTCCAGCACTCTGGTTAAACTGGTGGTACGACTACTGCATACACAGGTTTGTCTTGCTCCAGCACTCTGGGTAAACTGGTGGTACGACTACTGCAGACACAGGTTTGTCTTGCTCCAGCACTCTGGGTAAACTGGTGGTACGACTACTGCAGACACAGGTTTGTCTTGCTCCAGCACTCTGGGTAAACTGGTGGTACGACTACTGCAGACACAGGTTTGTCTTGCTCCAGCACTCTGGGTAAACTGGTGGTACGACTACTGCAGACACAGGTTTGTCTTGCTCCAGCACTCTGGGTAAACTGGTGGTAGTAAGTTTATTCAGGTATACACAAATACAGTTACAAACGTTATCATACATAGCCGTATATGTTTAGAGAACTTAGGATAACCCAAAAAAGTCAGAGAAAGTGACTTAGACTTAACGTACTGCCTAATATAATAAGAACATTTATTAAAGGAAACTTACCTCCACGATTTGCTTGAATCAGGATTAGGACTTATGAGGGGAGGGGGCAATTTCGAGCGCTAATATGAGAATTATAAAAAAAAATGGAAAATGAGTTTTGTTTACAGAAAAAATAGCATAAAAATCTGGCAGCTTTTTGGTGAAAATCCCATTGTAATACGATGTTTCTACAGGAAATTACAGTGGACCCCCGAGTTTCGTAAAAACTTCACTCCTGAAGTCTGCTCAAGTGCCATTACCGAACGAATTTACTCCCTTAAGGAAAAATTTCACGTAGGTTAGTCTATTTCAGACCCCCAAAAATACACTTCCACAAGAACTTACAAAATTATACTTACATAATTGCACGATTTCCGGGGTATTCGTTAACCGAGGGTCCACTGTATATATTTGAAAATGAGTGGTGACGACGTCCCACGGTAATATTTTTGTCAACCCGAGGTGAATTTTTAGATTTTTTTTTAATTTTGTCTAATTTCCTCTCTAATACACTAAATTTACCACTCAACATCATTATTTCATCTTCATTTTGACCAGAGCTTCGGTAAGACGGGGAAGGAAGAAGGATATGTAAGGATGGTGGGTGGTGAGGAGGAAGGGTAAAAAAGATAAGTGGTGCATTATATATATATATGAAAGTTCAATTTATCAGATAGGGCATAATATTTACACAACAGTGTCACACAGGTATAAAGGTAAAGGGTAGCCAATTGTTGTGAAACGTTTCCTTAAATAATTGTCTTGAATTGTACATCCGTGTCCTTTTGCACAGTTTACCGGTACTACCATACCATTTACAACTTAATAAGGAAGCATTTTAGCACTAATAAATTTAAGAAAAAGAAGCAACATTTGTGAAATATGAAAATAGTGCCACGAAAACGGAACTCGATAGAATGTTAGAAAGTTATCCAAACAAGAAGTAACATCAGCTACCACTAATGTGAGTTTTATTACTTACACTACAAACTAAAGACTAATGACGTGACACTTCGAGTTTCCATCTATTAATGCAATAATGCAGGTAATTACTGAGGAATTTGACATGTATGTAACACCTTGGAATCTTTATTTGAAAACGTTCCATTGACCAATGGCTTCTTTAATTTCAACACAGAAATCATATATGAAGACCTTAGAAGTTGAGGTAATTGATCCCTCAGCCTGGAAGCCAGTATTCAGTACTTTAGTCTTGTGATTCATAAAGATTAAGATACTGAACCCAGGTTTCTAGGTTAAGGAACCAAATACTTCATCTTCTAATGATGTCTATACATAGTTCATCATCTACTGCTTTCATCGTTTTGTTCTGCAAAACAGAGGGAATGATTATCTCATCATATAATTTCCTAACAAGTAGAACACAAAAAGTAGTAGTCAACAGAGTAAAGTCTGAGGCAGCTAATGTGAAAAGCTCTGTTCCACAAGGCACAGTACTTGCTCCCATCTTGTTCCTCATCCTCATATCAGACATAGACAGGGATATCAGCCACAGTGCCGTGTCTTCCTTTGCAGATGACACCCGAATCTGCATGACAGTGTCCACCGTTGAAGACACTGCAAGACTCCAAGCAGACATAAACCAAATCTTTAAATGGGCTGCAGAAAACAATATGAAGTTCAATGATGAGAAATTTCAATTACTCAGATATGGAAAATGTGAGGAAATTAAAATCTCATCGGAGTATAAAACAAATTCCAACCACACAATAGAGCGAAAAACTAATGTCAAAGACCTGGGAGTGATCATGTCAGAAGATCTCATCTTAAAAGACCATAACATTGCATCAATCGCATCTGGTAGCAAAATGACAGGATGGATAATGAGAACCTTCAAAACTAGGGATGCCAAGCTCATGATAACACTCTTCAGGTAACTTGTTTTATCTAGACTGGAATATTGATGCGCACTAACAATACTTTTCAAGGAAGGTGAAATTGCTGAACTAGAAAATGTACAGAGAACCTTCACGGCACACATAACTCTGATAAAACACCTCAATTACTAGGAAAGCTTGATGTTCCTCAACCTGTACTCCCTAGAATGCAGGCGGGAGAGATACATGATCATATACACTTGGAAAATTAGTACCAAACTTGCACACGGGAATTACTCCCTATGAAAGCAAAAGACTCTGCAGACAATGCAACATCCCCCCAATGAAAAGCTGGGGTGCCACTAGCACGATAAGAGACAACACAATAAGTGTCAGGGGCCAAAGACTGTTCAACTGCCTCCCAGCATACATAAAGGGGATTACCAATAGACCCCTGGCTGTCTTCAAGCAAGCACTGAACAGGCACCTAAAGTCAGTACCTGACCAGCCGGGCTGTGGTTCATAGGTCTGTTTGCGTGCGGCAAACAGTAACAGCCAGGTTGATCAGGCCCTGATCCACCATGAAACCTGGTCACAGACCGGGCAGCGGGGGCGTTGACTCCCGGAACCCTCTCCTGGTATACTCATCCACTGTCTTCTATGTATAATTCTACATGGCTGAGAGACTAATTACTTAATCTTCTACTGATTTCATTTATTATCTTTGCACTAAATTAAAAAAAAAAACAGTTGATATCTTGTGATGAAGATATCCAGGTGTTGCACATTTATCTATGTAATCAATACAATTATTATTTTTATTATCAATAATATTTCTATAATTATTATCATTATCTACTTATCATAGCCGAGCTCCAACGACTAAGGAACCAGTTCCGTAAACATTAAGGAAGAGGTTCTGGTTCTGTTAATGAAAAGGAATTGATTCTATTATCAACAACAGATGAACAACTAACAGATGTGCCGGGTGCCAGCCTATATTCCAGTTATAAAAGTATCAGCTATGGCAGCAGTAAAAAAGCAGTTGCAACTACTGATGGTGTCAGCATTGTTGACAAGTGTCGTCACTACGTCTGCGTCACCACCACACATTGTACTTATTCTTGCCGACGATCTTGGTAGGTTCCTAACCCATGTGTACCACTGAAGAATGTACGTATTTGTGTCATTCAACTCCCTTTGTGGTTATTTTGCATCTTTAATCACTTGTCCGCGATTATTGCGTGGATTTAGTGCAGATGATAAGAGATGATTGTCAGTGTTATGAACGAAAAGTTGAATGTCCTGGCTCTATGCGATACTAAGCTTAAGGTGGGGTAGAGGTTGGTATAGGAAAGGTTGGAGGGAGGGGGTAAAAAAGGTTTTGTGTGTGAGGGGTTTGGACTTCCTGCAAGCATGCGTGAGCATATTAGGTAGGAGCAAGGTCATTTGAGGTACGTACATTAGTTTTGCTCTAAAAAAATCATCTTTATACCATTTTCATTTTCAGTGAAAAATATATCTATCATACTGTAAAAAAAAATTTGGGGGGAAAAGTACAATTTTTAAATGAGTTCGGCATATTTGGCCTACTGGTTTGGTGAACCAATCATTATTAAGATATGAGCAAAAGCGAATCAAAACTTCTATTCAGGTATGTGAGACGAAATTAACTATTATATTATTAAAATAAAACAGGAATAAGAGATTTTTCCTGGTTTTTACAAGAAGAAAAATGTATTTTAATGTAATATTTTTTTTTTTTTAATTTGGTTAGCAGTTCTTTTTGTAGTTGACCATTGCTACTATAGAGCAAAAGTTCTTCCAGTACTACAGTGCAAATATCGCGAACAAGTGATACAAGATGCAGAACAACCACCCATGGTTGTTCTGCACAGTACTATAAATAATGACATCAAGTTGATCCAGTCGCTGGCCTGAGATATACTGTACTGATATTATAACGTGACCTCCTGCAGGCTGGAACGACGTATCGTGGCATAACCCTCTCGTGCAGACGCCGCAGCTGGAAGCTCTGGCCAGATCTGGGGTTCTGCTGGAACAATCCTACGTTTTACCCTTGTGTACCCCGACCCGCTCTGCTCTACTCTCAGGCCGTTATCCCTTCACCATCGGCAGGCAGGCGAGTCAAGGTGATATGAGGATATTCTTGAAAACTATGTGCTATCTGACGAAATTAGGTGGTTCCACTCTAGGCTCTCATTAGAAAGGCTACTAAGGGATAAATTCCTAGTTGGCTATAGTTAGGCATAGAGAGCCACTAACCCCCTCCATCTTCCTTACCATTCACAGGTGAGAACAGTTAAATGTGAAGTGTTACTAGTCCCCTTGTTAACTATCAAAGGTTGGAGTTTTAGTGTGATATCAGATGATTCTTGAAGGTCGCTAATACCTATTTAACCTTAATAGGTGGGTAGTTTATTGGGAAAAAGGGAAACTGGGGGGAGTTGCAAACTATATAACATTGACAAACATGACGAATACTAGATAGTTTTTAGGTGACGTTTCCTTACATCAAAAGAACTTATCCTACTTAATCTAAAATAGCTTAACAGAACCCATCCCAGTAAAACTACTATATGTAAAGTATTACTTGTACATGAAACTGAGCCACATAAGTAAAGATGTTATGTTGTATTTGACAATAGTCGGAGATAGATAAATGAAGGAACAAAAGGGGGAATAAGAGAAGTAGAATGAGAGGACAGGTGCTGTGGATGCAAGCGGTGTAAGGAACAGGTGTACTTGATGCGGCCGCGTATATATGAATTGGTGTATGCAACAGGTGGTGTCATGTATCAGGTAGTTTATGTAACAGGTGGTGTAAGGAACAGGTGGTACAAATAATTGTTGATGCAAAGAAGAAATGGTGTAAAAATTTAGTGGTGCCAGAAATATATGTAATGAATGAGTGGCGTCAGGAACAATTACTATCCTGAACCAGATTGTGAAAGTAATAGGTTGTCATGGAAAAGTATTAAGACACATAAAGGTTGTTTGGGTGACTTGTGGTGGGACATGTTGGAATCAACTTATTTGATAAAAAAGATGAGAGAGAACAAATGACGTAACTTAGATACAATGAGCTGGGAAGAAGCCATGAGCAAGAACTCATCCCATGTAATTTGCATGATATAAATTCACTCAAACACACACACACAGAGGAGACAGAAAGTACTTCATTACATACTCTCTCATACACACACACACACACACACACAGGCGGGGCCAGGAGCTGAGTCTCGACCCCTGCAACCACAATTAGGTGAGTACACACACACACACACACACACACACACACACACACACACACACACACACACACACACATGCACTACAAAACCTAACCCATTAAAAAAACAGAGGCCCAGAGGGGAAATTGAAAACTCAGGGATCAGAGGAAGACGAACCTGGAAAGGAAGAATGGATGGAAGAGCAATGTAAAAGGTTGGAACAAGAGAGGGAAAGCAAACTAAGCAAGCTTTCTGTGAAAATGGAGAAGAGGATGGAGGCAGAGAGGAAGAAATGAGAGTCACGAGCTGAAACTGCAGAATCCAAGATACAGGCCCTAGAAGATGAGGTAAGTATCCTGATGCAAGTTACAGGGCCAGTGTCCAGAGGAGACCTGGCATCTGAAGAAGGTACACCTGTATTAAAAGAGGGGCCTAATGGAAACGAAGGAGACAAGGCTAATGCTAAAGCCCTTTCACTTCACCAAGCAAGGTCGAGGGAGGAGGAGAGGGAGAAGTCAGTCTTTATTCATGGGCTTCAGGAGAGCAAACGGAGGACACACAAAGAAAGACAGCAGGCAGAAAAACATGAGATTGAAAACATCATCCAAGAAATAGGCGAGGAGGACATGACCGAGATAAAAAAAAAAATGCAAATAGGAGGGTACTTAAAGGGGAGAAATTGGTTCGTCAAACTGATTTTCAAGACAGAAATGGCACGGAACATGATCCTGCAAGTGCAACCACTGCTGAAGAAATAATAAACATACAAGTGGGTGATCCTAGACTGCAACAGAACAAGAAAAGAATGACAGCAGCTGAGGGAGAAGACACAGAAATGAAAGGGTTTAGAAAGAGAAACAAGGATAGAGTCAGCAGAGAACAACAAGAGCCGGGAAGAGCAACAAGGACAAACACACACAGAACCACCCTCTGAACCCCACTGCCAAACACACTTTCCCAAAATAAACCACAATCCACACCCACAGCCTCCACCCCACATTATACAGTAGAATCCCACAGCACCCTGCTAAGTTTCCCAACCCCTACAAACCCCCCAGAACACAGTGTTGAATAGGAAACTGAAGGTATGGTATATCAACACTGATGGAATAACAAATAAGTGGGAGATGTGGCATGGAAAGGAAAGGCAATGGGAGGAGGAGAGGGAGAAGTCTTCTTTATTCATGGGCTTCAGGAGAGCAAAGAGAGAACACATAAAGAAAGACAACAAATAGAAAAGCACGAGATTGAAAACATCATTCAAGAAATAGGTGAGGAGGACATTACAGAGATAATAATTTTCAGAGAATAGGGGGGTACTCAAAGGGGAGAAATTAGTTGGTCAAACTGATTTTCAAGATAGAAATGGCACAGAACATGATCCTGCAAGAAGAACCACAGCTGAAGAAATAATAAACATACAAGCGGGTGTTCCTAGATATTATGCAGTAGAATCCCACAGCACCCTGCTAGGTCCCCCAACCCCCACAAACCCCCCAAAACACAGTGTTGGATAGGAAACTGAAGGTATGGTACACCAACACTGATGGTATATCGAATAAGTGGGAGGAGTGGCAAGAAGAGGCATCACTGAACATCATAGCTCTCACAGAAAACGAGCTCACAGGAATGATAATAGATGCCATCTTTCTATCTATATATCAGATCCTGAGAAAAGACAGAGGAAACAGAGGGGGTGGAGGAGTGGCACTACTCATCAAAAATCAATGGGATTTTGAAGAGCTGGAGAGAAGAGACAGGAAAATCAAGAGACAGAGTACAGTCCAGGGAGGCAAAGACTACAAACCTCACTCAAGGAAAAGAATCTAGGGGTGACTATAATACAGAACACATCTCCTGAGGCACACATCAACCAAATAATTGCTGCGGCATACGGGCGACTAGCAAACTTAAGAACAGCATTCTGACATCTCAGTTAGGAGTTGTTCAGGACTCTGTACAATGTGTACATCAGATGACCTATAATGCTCAAAAATTTCTGAGTACATGCCTGGCCAGAAATAAGACTGCTTAATATTATTCCATGTCTCACGCTGGGCCATGTGTTTGGCCACTGGTAAGTCATGAGCCATTTTGAGAACAGTCTCCCTGCACTGGCTCGGAATAACTAAATCTAAGAACACTAAAAACTAAGAACACCAAAAACTAAGAACACCATAAACTAAGAATTCTAAAAACTAAGAACACCAAACACTATTAACACTAAAAAACAAAGAACACTAAAAGCTAAAAACACCAAAAACTAAAAATACTAAAACAAATAACACTAAAACGAAGAACACTAAAACTAAGAACACTAAAAACAAAGAACACCAAAAACTAAGAACACTAAAATTAAGAACACCAAAAACTAAGAACACTTAAAACTAAGAAGACTAAAAACAAAGAACTATAAACACTAAGAACACTAAAAGCTAAGAATACCAAAATCTAAGAACACTAAAAACAAAGAACACTAAAACTAAGAACACTAAAACTAAGAACACTAAAAACAAAGAACATTGACAACTAAGAACACTAAAAACTAAGAACACCAAAAACTAAGAACACTAAAATTAAGAACACCAAAAACTAAGAACACTTAAAACTAAGAATACAAAAAACTAAGAACACAAAAAAACTAAGAACACTAAAACTAAGAATACTAAAAACTAAGAACACCAAAAACTAAGGTATGTTACCAAAAATTAAGACAGCCCCAAAAAAACTGAAAGATGTCCACTAAAAAGCAATGACATGACATCCAAAATCAAAGTCATGACCACCAAAAATCTAAGCCATGTCTACCAACAACTAACACAACAACACCCAATAAACTAAAACATGATTGCCAAAAGCTTGATCACCAAAAGAAAGACAATCTGAACACTAAATACAGGACCACCAAAATTTATTTCATGAACACAATAACCTAAGACATGAACACCAAAAACTAACACATCAACACCCGTAATTATAACATGATCACCAACATAACCACCAAAATCTTATAGAATATCACCAAAAAATATGACATGTTTGCCAAAATAACTAAAGACATGACCACCAAAAACATGAACACAAAAACTAATACATCATCACCAACTAAGCCGTGATTGCCGAAACCTAAAACATAAACACAAAAAACTGTAACATGTACACCAAAAATAAGACATGACTGCTAAAAAACTCAAGACGATACTGCCAAAATCTAAGACATGAACTCCAGAAAACTAGACATGAATACTTAAGTCATGAACACAAAAACCTAACACATGAGCACCAAAAACTAAGACATGATTCCAAAAAACTAAGACATGATTGCCAAACCTGGAGTTTACCTGGAGAGAATTCCAGGGGTCAACGCCCCCGCGGCCCGGTCTGTGACCAGGCCTCATGTTGGATCAGAGCCTGATCAACCAGGCTGTTACTGCTGGCCGCATGCAGTCCAACGCAGATGGTATTGCTATGGTGTTATGGTCCTTGAAGGTGAGATCCTCTGACATAATCACTCCCAGGTCTTTGACATTAGTTTTTCACTCTATTGTGTGGTTGGAATTAGTTTTGTACTCTGATGAGATTTTAATTTCCTCACGTTTTCCGTATCTGAGTAATTGAAATTTCTCATCATTGAACTTCATATTGTTTTCTGCAGCCCATTTAATGATTTGGTTTATGTCTGCTTGGAGTCTTGCAGTGTCTTCAACGGTGGACACTGTCATACAGATTTGGGTGTCATCTGCAAAGGAAGACACAGCACTGTGGCTTATATCCCTGTCTATGTCCGATATGAGGATGAGGAACAGGATGGGAGCGAGCTTTTCACATTTGCTGCCTTAGACTTTACTCTGTTGACTACTACTCTTTGTGTTCTACTTGTTAGGAAATTATAGATCCATCTACCAACTTTTCCTGTTATTCCTTTATCACGCATTTTGTGTGCTATTACACCATGGTCACACTTGTCAAAGGCTTTTGCAAAGTCTGTGTATATAACATCTGCATTCTGTATGTCTTCTAGAGCATCTAGAACCTGGTCGTAGTGGTCCAGTAGTTGGGACAGACAGGAGCGACCTGCTCTAAACCCGTGCTACCCTGGGTTGTGTAATTGATGGGTATCTAGATGAGTGGCGATCTTGCTTCTTAGAACCCTTTCAAAGATTTTTATGATATGGGACGTTAGTGCTATTGGTCTGTAGTTCTTTTCTATTGCTTTACTGCCCCCTTTGTGGAGTGGGGCTATGTCTGTTGTTTTTAGTAACTGCGGGACGACCCCAGTGTCCATGCTCCCTCTCCATAGGATGTTAAAAGCATGTGATAGGGGTTTCTTGCAGTTCTTGATGAACACGGAGTTCCATGAGTCTGGGCCTGGAGCGGAGTGCATGGGCATGTCATTTATTGCCTTTTCGAAGTCATTTGGCGTCAGGGTGATGTCAGATAGGCATGCGTCTGTCAAGTTCTGTGGCACTCTCATAAAAAAATCATTTAGGTCTTCGATTTTCAGTCTGGTTAGCAGCTCGCTAAAAACTGAGTCATACTGAGACTTAAGTAACTCACTCATTTCCTTGCTGTCATCTGTGTAGGACCCATTCCGTTTAAGTAGGTTCCCAATACTGGTTGGTGTTCTCGACTTTGACTTTGCATAAGAAAAGAAATACTTTGGGTTTCTTTCAATTTCGTTTATGGCTTTTAGTTCTTCCCGCGTTTCTTGATTCCTGTAAAATTTCTTTATTTTTAATTTGATGTTTGCTATTTCTCTGACTAGTGTCTCCCTTCGTATTTCAGATATATTGGCCTCTTGTAGCTGCTCCGTTATTCTTTGCCTTCACCTGTATAGGGAGTGCCTCTGTCTTTCTAGTTTGCATCTTTTCCTCCTTTTTCTTAAGGGAATTTGCCTTGAGCAAACCTTAAGTGCCACAGAGTTAATTTGTTCTAGACATAGGTTAGGATCCGTGATGCTTAGGCTATCTTCCCATTGTATATCATTTAGGACTTGGTTTACTTGGTCCCATCTTTTGTTTTTGTTATTGAAGTTGAATTTGGAGAAGGCTCCCTCCTGGCTGATCACATTTTGTTGATCATGGGTTCCCCGCAAGAATAAAAATTAAAACATGACATGAACACTAAATACAGAACCACCAATATCTAAGACATGAAGAGCATAACCTAAGACATGAACACCATATACAAACACAGTAACACCAATAACTATATCATGAACACCAGAAACTAAAATAATAACACCAATAACTATTTAATGAACACCAAAAACTAACACAGTAACACCCATAACTATATAATAAACACCAAAAAATAAGATGGGAAAACCGAAAAATAAGACATGATTGACCCCCAAAAAAATGACCACCAAAAGCATGAACTCAAACAAATAACACATCATGACCAACTAAGACATAACTACAAATACCTAAGACATTACCACTAAAACTAAGATGTGAACACCGAAAAATAACACAAAATTGCCAAAAATCTAAAGATATGACCTCCAAAAGCATGAACACAAAACCTGAGACAAGACGTGAACACTAAAATAACACGAACACACACACACACAAAAAAACTAACACATTAACAGGAAAACCTAAGACATGATTACCAAGATTGCCAAAAACTATGATTGCCGAAAGCATAAACACGAAAACCAAGACATGACATGAACACTACATTCAGGTCCACCATAACCTAAGACATGAACACCAGAATCTATCATAGCAACATTACCAAAAAACTAAAGGCATGGCCAATAAAAACTAGCACATCAGCCAAAACTCACCACGTAAAAGACTTGGGGACACGTAAAAGACTTCGGAATAATTATGTCGGCTGACCTTTCTTTAAAAGAACATAATACAAAGATCACAACATCCAGGAGGATGATGAGGTAGGTATTGAAAACCTTCAAAACAAGGTAAATATTCCATTGGTGACACTCTTCAAATAGGAATATTGCTCAATGCTGACGACCCCGTTCAAAGCTGGATAAATATCATGGCACACATTGAGCCAGTAAAGCACCTAAATTACTGGAAATGCCAGGGAGGCATAACCAATTTTTTATTTCTGTTCGTCCGATTTCGTTCATTTTTTTTTTTTTTTTGCACGTGAAGACGTGTTTATGGACCTTATTGTCTGTGAGTTTCAATAAGATTGCCCTAAAAACAAAAGAGAAAAAAAATATTAACTGAAAATTCCATGAAGATTCCATTTAAAAATTACCTCAGCCTAAATGGCACAACAAAAGGTGGATTTGAGACAATGCTAATGCGATTTTATCACGGAAGGTATTCGTGTAAATTATCTCTAGTTATTCTACAAAAAAAATAAAGTTCCTCAGTTTTTGTTATCTGCAAAATATCTTGCCCTTTACTCCCACTCAAATCCATAAATATTTGGAATATTGCAAATACCTTCTGTCACAATATAAAACTATAATTGTTTTATGATTCCTGTCAATATTATTGCATTTACTTCAATAATAAATGGTGGCGTTCATCAAATAGGTCAATAACTTACTTCCGAGATTACATGTGAAACGTCTCCTTCTCCGGGCTCCGAAAAAAAAAATTCGCGAAAATCGAAAATCGCTGTTGTTTTAGTGTCTACTGGTGATCTAGAGTTGTTATCCCCTCCAAAACACCGTTTTCTCTCACTTAATGTCATAGAAGACCACATTGGTGAAGGGGAAATAATTTTATATCGAAAAACCTCGAAATACTGTCACCTTATTATGGCCTATTTTATTAGTTCTAGTGTATATATCATGTGTTTATATGTCTTTTTTAGTGTTTATTTAGTCATTTTAGATGATATTAGATGTATTAGTGTAATAATAAAAAAAAAATCCGACTCCCAGGAGTCACGAGAGCAGGAATGTTCCGAGCGTTATTGATTGGCTGGAAGTCTTCGGATAAACCCTGCCCATAGTCATATGATGCCAAATAGTCAATTATGCAATTATTTCATTGCAGATTGCAGATTACATAGGTATTGGTAGTTACAATGTAAATTGAGTGCAAGGAGAGCCACTGACGAGCCATGGCATTAGGGGCAGCTTATTCTAGTAACTTAAAGACTATGTACTTAATATTAGAGAAATTTATTGAGTTTATTCTAGTTAAAAATTGTTTTCAAAATTACAATATGATGAAATTTTACTGTTTAAATTATTATATAATGATATTAGATTGTTACAGGTGTTAAGATTATTGAATGGTAATATGGAATTGAGATTATCTTAAGGAAAATAACATTGAGCATTTTTTACATTAACTTATAATATGAGTATTTAGTTTTGATTGAGTAGGGGGTAACATAATAGTAACATATTATTAAAAATTTAGATTATCGTATAGGAAAGTAATAATGAGCATTTTTCAAAGTATTTTATAGTATGATCATTTAGTTTTGGGTGAGTAGGTGGTTTTTGAGTTGAGTCTTAAATTGATTTTCAGACAAGATTATCTTAATATTTACTGGTAATGAATTCCAGATTCTGGGGACCTTTATGTGCATAGAATTTTTACATAGGTTGATATGAACACGGGGTATATCAAAAAGTGATCTGTGTCTTGTGTTGTGGTCATGGGTCCTATTAAAGTTGGTGAGGAGAATTTTGAGCGGAGGGTTTATATTAGAGTGTAAAGTTTTATATATGTAGTAGGCACAAGAGTAAGTATGAATGTTCTTTACAGTGAGTAGTTTGAGACTTTTTAATATTGGTGGAGTATGCTGTCTAGAGTGGGAATTTGTTATCATTCTGACTGCAGCCTTTTGTTGTGTTATGAGTGGTCTAAGGTGATTTAACGTTGTTGATCCCCATGCACAGATTCCATAGGTGAGATACGGGTAGATAAGTGAATGATATAATGCAAGGAGAGCTGATTGTGGTACATAATAGCGTATCTTTGATAATATGCCTACTGTCTTCGAGATTTTCTTGGAAATTTGTTGTATGTGTGTTTGGAATTTAAGGTTACAGTCAAGGTGGATTCCTAGGAATTTTCCCTCTGTGAGTCTTGTGATGGGTGTACCATTGAGCGTTATGTTAAGTGGAACATTTGTGGCTTTGCTTCCAAACTGTATGAAGTAGGTCTTGTCAGTATTGAGAGTAAGCTTGTTAGTCGTCTTCCATGTTGATATTTTCTGTAATTCGGCATTAACAGTGTTGGCCAGTATAACTGGATTTGGGTGAGAGAAGACATATGTTGTGTCATCTGCAAAAAAAATGGGTTTGAGTAGTTGTGATGCATTCGGTAGGTCATTTATGTAAATGAGGAATAGGAGTGGCCCCAGGACACTTCCTTGGGGGACTCCACTGTAATTTGTTGTGTGGAAGAGTTCGCTCCATTTGTGTACACGTATTGGCTTCTGTTGGTGAGGTATGACTTTAGGTAGTTGAGTGGGTGCCCCCTTATACCATAGTGTGCTAATTTTGTGAGCAGTAAATCATGGTCGACTGTATCGAAAGCTTTGCGTAGATCAATGAAGATTCCCAGTGGGACTTCTTTTTTCTCAAATGCGGTATATATTAACTCCAACATGTGCATAATAGCATCGTTTGTGCTCTTGTTTGTCCTGAATCCAAATTGACAGGGTTGAGTACATTGAATAAATAATACAAGTAATAACAATAAAAAAGGGAAAAAATAAAAAAAATTACGGGATGCAAGCAGTTATGTCGTAGAACATTGATTCTGGTACCATTGTTTAGCCAGAGATTTAAAGCTATTTTTCTATACCAATAATGCAATTTTCATATTTTTTCGAATATTTTTTTCTCTCGCTGCGGTGAGGCCCCCTCCCCAGGAGCAACCACGCCATGAACCGCCTGTTTCAAAAACCAAGCACCACAAACTAACGTAATTAAAACTAACACTGGCTTCAAACTCATCCTTAACCAACATTCTTACAGCATCTACACTGATATTCAGACAGACCCAGACTCATAGAGGCGGGATTCTCATATGGAGCCCAGAACACCGGGCCAAGAGTACAGTAATAATCAAATTGTGAACATACCCCTACTGACTGCATATGACACCAACAAGGAAGATCTCATACAAGACATTAGTGACAAAAACAATGTAATAATTGATGACATATTCAGACCTCCTAGCTCTAACATCCTCAAAATACGTTGTTATTCTCCCCATGAAGCTGGTAGCTGTTCAGCAGGGAATCCTCGCCAAGACAATCAGTATCCCTGCTGACTCTCTATACACCATCAACTATCACATTGAAAATGCTTAAAATGCTACAATTTTGGACACAGCAAACCCACTTGCAATGCCCCACAGATATGCTCCAGGTGCTCTGCCTCTGGCCACTACTGGACTACTTGCACTCAACCTATAAAATGTTCCAACTGTCATGGCACACATACTGCAATATTAAATGCTTGTCCAAAAAGGAAAGAATATCTCAATACCTTAAAGGGAGAAGAACCCCCCTCCTTACCCAACCAAAACCACAAGATGACCCCCTCCCTTCTCAACCCCCTTCTCCACCAATCCTTGGCACACCACTCACCAGGGATCCTCTCCCCCGCCCAACCCCTTCCCAACCCCATTCCATCCTCCAACCCCCCTCCCCAACCACACCCCCTCCCAACCCCCAATGCCAACCACCAATACGCACCACCCTCAACCACCCTTGACTTTATATCAAACTGCAAGATACCAACAGCTGTGCACTCAGCTGTAGCTCTGTCCAAACTCACCACTGGGACACTCCCACACTCTAAATGTCATACTATCAGCCAACAACCTTCCCCCCCTTCAGATCCCCACACTATCCTTCAGCACCCACTAACTTCCCCCAACCCCCCTTTATCCTCCCCCCTTCCCCCCCCAAACCCCCAAAATACCCCCCAGCACACCACAATCCCCCCCTCAACCACAGCCACCCCACCTCCAGCCACCCAAGCCAAACCTCCACCCCACAAACATCCTAACTAACCCCCCTCCCCCCCCACACCCTTTAACCATCCTTTCTCCTTAAGACCCCCCCCCAAAATTCCAACACCCAACCCACAAACACCCACAGAAAAAACCCCTACCGGGGGTCTACCTGGAAAATTCTAACCCCCCCGGGCCCGGTCCGGACCAGGCCTCCTGTTGGCCAGAGCCTGATCCCAGGCTGTTACCGGCCCCGCTCCGCATCCGGGTGGTCAGGTACCGACTTTAGGTTTATGGCCTTAAGGGAGATCCTCTGACATGATCCTCCCAGGTCTTTGACATTTTTTTCGTTTTTGTGGGTTTGGGGGTTATTTTGTACTCCGATGAGATTTTAATTTCCTCCCTTTTTCCCGTATCTGGAATTGGGGAAATTTCTCTATTGAACTTCATATTGTTTTCTCCCCATTTAAAGTTTGGGTTTTTTATGTCTGCTTGGGTCTTACGTGCCTCAACGGTGAACACTGTCATAGGGGTTCGGGTGTCATCTAAAAAGGAAAGGGCCCGGCACTGTGGCTTATATCCTGTCTATGTCCGATATGAGGATGAGGAACAGGATGGGAGCAAGTACTGTGCCTTGTGGAAAGGGGTTTTTCACATTAGCCGCCTCAGACTTTACTCTGTTGTTTACTACTCTTTCTGTTCTACTTGTTAGGAATATAGATCCATCTACCAATTTCCCCCTGTTATTCCTTTATACGCATTTTGTGTGCTATCACCCATGGTCTCACTTATAAAAGGCTTTTGCAAAGTCTGTGTATATAACATCTGCATTCTGTTTGTCCTCCTAGAGCATCCAGGACCTTGTCATAGTGGTCAGTAGTTGGACAGACAGGAGGGCCCCTCTCTAAACCCATGCCCCTGGGTTCTGTAACTGATGGTTATCTAGATGAGTGGTGATCTTGCTTCTTAGAACCCTTTCAAAGATTTTTATGATATGGGACGTTGCGCTATTGGTCTGTAGTTCTTTGCCATTGCTTTGGCGCCTTTGTGGAGTGGGGCTATGTCTGTTGTTTTTAGTAACTGCGGGACGATCCCAGTGTCCATCTCCCTCCCTAGGATTTAAAAGCACTGATAGGGGCTTCTTGCAGTTCTTGATGGATGAGTTCCTAGTGGGGCCTGGGCGGGTGCATGGGCATGTCATTTATCCACTTTAAAGTATGTGGCGTCAGGGTAATGTCAGATAGGCTTGCGTCACCAGGTTCTGTGGCATCTCATAAAAAATTCATTTAGGTCTTCAACTTTTAGTCTGGTTAGCGACTCTCCCAAAAACGGTCATACTGGGACTTTAGTAACTCACTCATTTCCTTTCTGTCATCTGTGTAGGACCCATCTCGATTTAGTAGGGAATCTGGTTGTTGTTCTCGACTTTGTTTTTGGGATAAGAAAAGAAAACTTTGGGTTTCTTTCAATTTAATTTATGGCTTTTAGTTCTTCCGCGTTTCTTGATTCCTGAATTCCTTTAGTTTTAATTCGATGTTTGCTATTTCTCTGATCCAGTGTCTCCCTACTATTTCAGATATTTGGCCTCTTGTAGCCGCTCCGTTTTCTTTGCCTTTGCCTGTATGGGCGCCCTCTCTTTCTTGTTTACATCTTCTCCTCCTTTTCCTTAAAGGAATTTGTGAGCAAACCTCAAGTGCCACAAAGTTAATTTGTTCTAGACATAAGTTAGGATCCGTGATGCTTAGGCTATCTTCCCAGTTTATATAATTTAGGACTTGGTTTCTTGGTACCACCTTATGTTTTTGTTACTGAAGTTGAATTTGGAGAAAGCTCCCTGCGGCTGATCACATTTTGTTGATCTGGGGCTCCCCATACATGTCTGAACCTCTATTATGTTGTGATCTGAGTAATAGTTTTTGATATGATGACATTTCGTTAGTTACCATTTTGTCCTAGAAAATGTCGATTAGACACTAGGCCTGTTTGTGTGTGTGTGTATGGAGAGGAAACACTTCCCGAAATGTTTCCACCCCGGGTTTAACCCGGGCCTTCCGTGCGTGAAACGAGGCTTTAACCACCAGGCCACCGGGGCTGTGTATCAGATCATCATTGTTGGTGAAGATGAAGGGGCCCGTGTATTCACTAATCTTGTAGGCTCTACTATTTGCTGGTTTAAGATGAATTTGGTGCAGAGAGTTAAAAGTTCATTTTGTGCGAGTTTTCATCTGAGCTGCCTCCTGGTGTTATCTCTCCCACATTGTTTGCAGGGCAATCCTCTCATCAATATTTTGGCTCATAAAATTAATCAGTTTCAACATTTCTTCAAGACTCTCTAAGTTTTTCTAAATATGAGATGGGAGGTTTTCATGCCTGGAGATTTTGGACCAGTCATTTATGACCTCATTTGCTTTTTTAAGTGGAAAGGGATGGAAAGCGTCTTTTTCCTTTCCTGCCAGCAAAGGGGTAATATTTAATCCACTAACAATTTTCCTATTCCTGTTCCCCAAATTTTTTTCTATTTCTTGCATTTGTTAGTGCAACTTGGAATTTTGAGAAGGTCGGGGGGTTTACACTCCGGTATGCTTACCAACCCCCCAGCTGCATGTGTTGTTTACTGTGGGCATTATATATTTACATTTTTTTTTGTCATTTCAGGAAAGGTTTTGTTTTTTTTTTCCCCCCACTTGATTTATACAGCTCAATAGTGGTAACTAGATCATCATTGAATTTTTGTGTGCCAGTGGGCTCATAAGTAATCTTTACACCATTGATCCAAGTGGTTAATAAAGTTATCTCTGTGTTCTGGGCTGAGAATAAGTTTCTCCTACTATATTTAGCTCCTTGGTTGCTGGAGATACATCAAGATTGGCAGTTGTGAGTCTGGAAGTGATCAGATAGAAGATCATCAACTATGACAGAGTCATGCATCGTATATGATGTTAAGTAAAAGGACACAAATGCAACTAATGTGACATTTTATTGTGGCAAATGTTTCGCTCTCCAGGAGCTTTCTGCCGTTACAAGCGATACATGGACATAGTGGGCTATTATATACTTTCTCAAAGTGAGGTGAAATACTAGTGGTGGTCGAGGTAGTAGTGATAGGTATGCAGTAGTAGTAGTAGTAATACAATAAGGTAGAACAATCAATATGCACATGAGTAAAAGTGATACAACAAATACT
>WNWK01031945.1:0-22295 GCA_009830355.1 Cherax destructor
TTTTATTGGGTTTTTTGGGTTAAGGGTTTTTAAAAATTTTGAAAAAAAAATTTTTTGATAAAATATACCTTAAATTCCTAAAAAAAAATTTAAAATTTTTTTACTTTTTTCCATAAATTTAATTTTAAAAAATTATTTTAAAATGTGAAATAAGATTTTAGGGAAAAAAGAGTTTTTCCAAAAACTCAAAAAGTCTAAAATAAAATAATAAAATCCTTTTAGACATTTTTTTAAATTTTTTAAGTTCTGATTTTTTTAAAAAAAAATTAAAATTTATAAAAATATTGATTTTTTAGATTTTTAAGGGGTTTTTAAAAATGTAAAAATTTAAAATTAAAAAAGTTTAAAACATTTTTTTAATTTTTTTACGATTTAAGGATTTTAAGGGTTTTTAAAAAAATTTTTAGATAAAATCCCCATGAGGAAGCTTCCCAAAAAAAAAATCATAAAATTTTCTTACTTTTCCCCTAAATTTCAATCAGTGAAATTTATTTAAAAGGGATAATCTAAGTATTTTAGCTAAAAATGAGTTTTGCCATTAAAAACCTAAACCTCTAAAAAATCGAAAATGCAAAAAATTCCATTTTAGCACATTTTTTTAGCTTTTAATGTTTCCCGTATTTTTGAAAATAAATAAATATTCTATAAAAATATTGATTTTTTTAATTTTTTTGGATTTTTAAAATATTAAATAAATTTAAAAAATTTCAAAAATTTTTTTAAAATTTTAAAACTTTTTTTTTTTATTTGAAAAAAATTTTTTTTTTTTTTAAAAAAAAAGAAAAAAATTTCAAAAAAATTTTTTTCAAAAAGGAATTTTTTTGAAAAATATTTTTTTGATAAAATCCTAGAGAAGCCCCAAAAGAAAATCAAAAATTTTTTACTTTTCCCATAAATTTCAACCCGTAGAAATTCATTTAAAAGGGATAATCTAAGATTTTAGCTAAAAAAAAGTTTTCCAAAAAACACTCAAACCCTCTTGCAAATAGAAAAAAATACAATTTTAAAAAAAATTTTTTTTAGCTTTTTTAAGTTTCTGTATTTTTGAAAAAAATAAATATTCTAAATAATGATTTTAAAGGTTTTTAAGGGTTTTTTTTAAAAAATTAAAAAATTTAAATATTAAAAAAGTTTAAAACATTTTATTATTTTTACGATTTGGTTTAAAAAAATTTTTGAAAAAAATTTTTTTTTGATAAAATAACCTATTAAACTTCCAAAAAATCATAAAAATTTTTTTTACTTTTCCCTAAAATTTAAAATTCGAAAATTTATTTAAAAGTGTGATAATCTAAGTTTTTTGTAAAAAAGGTTTTTTCCAAAAACACTAAACCCTTAAAACGGAAAATAATAAAAAATTTTTTAAAAATTTTTTTGAGCTTTTTTAAATTTGTATTTTTAAAAAATTAAATATTCTATAAAAAAATTTTATTTTTTTAAATTTTTTAAAGGATTTTTAAAAAAAAATAATTAATATATATTCAAAATGTTTTAAATTTTTTTTTTTTAGTTTTTTTACGTTCCCCAAATTTTTTTAAATTTTGAAAAATTTTTTTTTTTTAGATAAAATATATCTAGGGGTGTTTTTCCCAAAAGAAAATCATAAGATTTTGCTTATTTTCCCCCCAAATTTCAATTCCAGTTTTTATTATTTTAAAAAATGGAAAATTAAAATTTAAACTAAAAATGATTTTCCCCAAAAAAAAAAAAGCTCAAAAACGTCAAACATGCAAAAAAAAAATTTTTTGGGACATTTTTCTGAGTTTTTTTAATGTTTCATGTTTTTTTGAAAATAATATAAAATATTCTATAAAAATATTGATTTTTTAAGTTTTTTTAAGGGTTTTTTTTTAAAAAATGTAAAATATTGATAAAAATTCAAAAATTTTATAAAACTTTATTTTAGGGTTTTTTTTGGGTTCAAGGTTTTTTTAAGGGGTTTCTAAAAAATTTTTTTTTTGATAATATATACCAAAAAGAAAATTTTCCCAAAAGAAAATCATAAAATTTTTTTACTTTTCCCAAAATTTCCCCCCCGCACTAGAAATTCTTTTTTAAAAGTGTGATAATAAAAAGTTTTTTCAAAAAAAAGTTTTGCCATTAAAGCACTAAAACCCCTCAAAAAAGTCGAAAAAATGCAATAAAATCCTTTTTAATTTTTTTCGGGTTTTTAATTTTTCCCAAATTTTCGAAAATAATATGAAATTTATAAAAATATTGATTTTTAAAAATTTTTTTAAAAAATTTTTTTAAAAAATTTAAAAAATTAAATTTATTCAAAATGCTAAAAAATTTTTTTTTTTTAAAATTTTTTACGATTAAGGGTTTTTTTAAGGGGTTTTTAAAAAAATTTTTTTTTGAAAAATATACCAAAAAAAAACCAAAAAAAAAATCATAAAATTTGTTTTTTTTTCCCATAAATTTCTTTCCCCTTTGAAATTCTATTTAAAGGGATAATCAAATTTTGGGTAAAAATGAGTTTTGAAAAGCCCAAACCGCTCAAAAATTTCCGAAATATGAAAAAAAACTTTTTTAGCACTTTTTTTTGAGTTTTTTTAAAGTTTTTTTTTTTAAAATAATATAAAAATTTTTAAAAAAAATTGATTTTTTAAGGTTTTTAAGGGTTTTTTTTTAAAATAGTAAAAATTGATATATATTCAAAAATGCTATAAAACTTTTTTTTTTGGTTTTTTTTACGTTTAAAAGGGTTTTCCAAAAATTTTCCAAAAAAAAAATTTTTTTAGATAAAATACACATCATAAAAAAAACTTCCTAAAAAAAAAACAAAAAAATTTTTTTTATTTTCCCCCAAAAAATTTAAAATTTTTCAAAAAATTCTTTTAAAAAATGTGATAATCAAAAAATTTTTTCCAAAAAAAAAGTTTTATTTTTAAATTTCAAACCCTCAAAAAACAAAATGCAAAAAATCCTTTTTTTGAAATTTTTTTTGAGTTTTTAAATTTTTCCCCGTTTTTTTGAAAATAATAGAAAAATTCTATAAAAAAAATTTTTTTAAAAATTTTTTTAAAAAGTTTTTTTAAAAAAAGTAAA
Source organism: Cherax destructor (assembly GCA_009830355.1). Taxonomy (NCBI): domain Eukaryota; kingdom Metazoa; phylum Arthropoda; class Malacostraca; order Decapoda; family Parastacidae; genus Cherax; species Cherax destructor. The sequence goes on from WNWK01031945.1 coordinate 3,052, forward strand.
TATATTATATATTTAAAAAAAAGCTATAAAACTTTATTTTATTGGTTTTTTTTTACGATTTAAGGCATTTCAAGGATTTTCTAAAAATAATTATTTTTTTAAAAATTTAAAATTTTAAAGTTTTCCCAAAAAAATAATTATTTTAGATAAAATAAAATCCCCGTAGTTTTAAAAAAAACAAAAATTTTTTTTTTCCCCTAAATTTAATTGAAAAATTCTTTTTTAAAGGGTTAATTCCCCAAATTTTTAAAAAAAAAAGTTTGATATTAAAAATCAAAAGTAAAAGGGGGAAATACAAAAATCTTTTTAGAATTTTTTTTTCTTTTTCTTTCCCCATTTTTCGAAAAAAATATAAAAAATTCTAAAAAAAATATTGTTTTTTTTAGTTTTTTTAATTTTTTTTAAAAAAAATGTAAATATATTATATATTAAAATTTTTATAAAACTTTATTTTATTGGTTTTTTTTACGATTTAAGGCATTTAAAAGGATTTTCTAAAAAAAAATTTTTTTTGATAAAATACACATTTGAGTAAGCTTCCTAAAAGAAAAAATAAAGTTTTTTTTACTTTTTCCCAAAAAAAATTTTAAAAATGAAAAAAATTATATTTAAAAGTGTGATAATAAAAAGTTTTTAGAAAAAAAGGGTTTTTTCCCTTTTTGGAGCCTCAAACCCCCAAAAACGTGAAAAAAAAAAAATTAAAAAATGCCCCAAGGGTTTGGCGAAAAATAGCGGCGGGGGAGCGGCCGGAAAAAGGGGAGAAAAAAGAAGAGCAGGGGACCAGCAAAAAAGGAAAGAGCAGCAGCAGACCATAGCAGAAAAAGCCCAAAACCCAAAGAAACCAAAAGATAGATTATTAAACTTAAAACCTTTTAAATATTTATAATTTCCCAAAACCCCTTTTCCCCCTCACCCCTCCCCTTATTCATATCTCCACCTTTTCCAAAAAAACCTTCCCATTTTCTTCACCCACCTCCCCTTCCCCCTTTCCCCAAAAAAACTTATCACCCCCCCTTTTAACCCAAAACCTTCCCCTCTTCCCTTCCCCCAACCTCAGGGAAGCTCTCCAAAAACCTTTCATTTTCCGTCCTTTTTTTTGTCTCCAAAAACCCTCCCCCGCAGTAAAAGACTCTTTTACACTTCACCCTTTTAACTACTGATCTACCCCCCACTACACATATAAGATCACTAAATCTAGCCCCCCAACACTCATTTCCCCCACCATTACCTCTCCCCATTCCACCCTCCTCCCCCTTCCAACCCTTTTTCCACCCAACCGACCCTTTGCCCCTAACCCCCCTTCCCATTTTTTTTCCCCTTTCCACATCTACCAACACTATACTAGATACCTACCATCACTGCTCTACATACCTACCGTCACTCCCCTTCCCCGTCCCAAAACTTTTGCTTCACATCCCCCGGTTCCTTTAAAAAATTTTACCATACTATCCTCTCCCTTTTCCCCCCACCCAAAATCCCCTTTCCAAAACCCCTTACACATTCCAAAACCCAAATTTTCCATCCCCTTCTCTCCACCCTTTTTTCCCCCAAAAATTTGGTTTCCCAATCCGCATCTGATCTTGCCATAATAAAATGATATTTTAGATTTTTTTCGATTTTCTAAAAATTTTTTAATATAAAAAATTTAAAAATTTTTAAAAAATATTTTAGTTAAATTTTTTTAATTTATTTTTAAAAAGATTTAAAAACTGTTTAAATTTTTTTCTTAAAAACCCCAAAAATTTTCCAAAAAAAAAATTTTCCTTTTTTTTATTCTGTTTTAAGTGATTTTTATTGGAAAAATAAATAAATTTAACTTTCACTTTTTTTAAAAAAATTTAAAAATTTCCTCATAACAACATAAGAAACTCCTCATTACAAACTTAGGAATCTTTATATCAACGGAAACTCTCATAACCTAAACTCCTTATATTTAAAACTAAACTGTTTTTGCTTCCCTCATTTTGTTTTGCCTCTCCAGCTTTTTCTTAGCCTCCTTCATATCAGCTTGTATGACTTGATTCTCTTGATAAACAAACATTTCAGTTAACATTCTTTTGGCTTCAATATTTCTTTCCTTTCCCGAAGAATTTCCTTTGCAACATTTTTCCTTTTTCCATTTTCCGTTTCCCTTTTCTAATTTCATTTTAAGCACTCGTCTTTGTTTCCTCCAGCCATCTGGGTTGTTCTATTTCCAGAACTGGGAAATAATCAAATAGGTTGACGAGGGGCTCGAACCCTCGTTCTTTATATTCAGAGTCAGATGCTTTACCAACTCGGCCGTGGGGGAGGATTAGAAAAAATTGGAAATAATACATATTCATTATATTCTGTCACAGGATTTGAAACTCAACTAGCCCGAAATAGTTATTAGGCCATGATTGTTGAATAGTAAATTATGATTAATGGTATGTGAAATTAAAGAGGTGTGCGTGTTTTATAGTATCGTGTGATAGTTACTTTCTTTTAAAGGTAATTATAGGGAGTAGTATATTATAGAATTTGTGTAAATAGGATTAAAGGTGTGTAAAGTACAGAGTGTGGTGTAAGTGCAAAGGATGTTTATTTAAATTAAAAAATAAAAATGTAATTTTTGAATTGTTCGGTTGTGAAAAGAGTTTAAAAGCCAAGGATTGGGTATTTCCTTAATTGTTATTTTGCAGTGTAGAAGCTTTGGTGTTTTTTTAATGTATGTTGCGTGTAGTGCTGTTTTTGAAATCAATTTTATAGTGATCAGTTGTGAGTGTTCTGTCTTTTTTAAGAAAGTAAAAAGTTGTGAGGAAATCCCGATATTTTAGGTGTGGTGTGTAGCAGTGTAGGGGTAGTGTAGGCAGTGTTTTGTAATGTTTTTTTAATGTTTATTGTGTTGTGTAGAGTTCTGTTGGTAGTGCAGTATTGGTGGGAGAAGTGGAGAAGTGGGGTGAGTGCGTTGTGTGAGGTACTGTAGGGAAAGTGTGGAGGTATATAGCGATTTGTAGATTAGAGTTGGGTGTAATGTAATGTTGCTTGAGTAGGTGGGCCCGTTTGGAACCAACTGTTGCCAGGGTGGGAGACCCGAATAAACCACTTTAAAGGGTTGCCGTCAAATCTAAAAAATACACCCAAACTGTAGCCCAGTGGTGGGAGGCACGAATCAACCACTGGGGTCCGGGGTCAGTGACTTAGAACAGACTTAGAATCAGACACTAAGACTTATCTGTCTCTCCCTCTCCCTGTGACTTACTAAAAGACTTGTCTGAATCAGACAGACAGACAGACTTCTCTGTCTCTCCATCTCCCTCTGACTTACTAAAAGCCTAGTGTGAATCAGACAGACTTATCTGCCTCTCCCTCTCCCTTGACTTATTAAAAGACTTGTCTGAATCAGACAGATGGACAGAAAGACTTATATGTATGTCCCTCTGACTATGACCTACTAAAAGACTAGTCTGTCTGTCTTTCATGTCACTGCTACTCACAACAAGACTTTTCTGTCTCTAATATCAAAAAACGTTTAAATTTAAAAATATTTTTAATAGTTTTCCCTTGAAAATAAATCTTGCAGCGGCGCTTCCAGCAGCAGCGCTGCATCGGCAACATAAGCGGCAGCAGCAGCAGCAGCGTAACAGCAGCAGCAGCAGCAGCAGCAGCAGCGAGGGAGCAGCGGCAGAGCAGCAGGCGAGTGGTAGTAGTAGTAGCGTAGTAGCAACAAGAGCTCTAGAAGCAGCAGGAAGAGTTGGATACGTAACTGAAATTAGAATAACTAGAGGTGGTCAGTGTAGTGATTAAAACAAAACTAAGTGTTTCGGGTGAGGGTCGGTGACTTAGAACAGACTTAGAATCAGACACTCAGAATTATCTGTCTCTCCCTCTCCTGTGACTTACTCAAATACTTGTCTGAATCAGACAGACAGACATACTTGATCTGTCTCTCCTTCTCCCTGTGACTTACTAAAATCTTGTCTGAATCAGACAGACAGACTTATCTGTCTCCCCTCTCCCTTGACTTTCAAAAGACTTGTCTGAATCAGACAGATGGACAGACAGACTTATCTGCTCTGTCCCTCTGACTGTGACTTACTAAAGACTTGTCTGTTTGTCTGTCATATCACTGCAACTCACAACAAGACTTTTCTGTCTCTCTCTCACTAATCGTACTTTATAAATATTATTAATAATATTATTATTGTTATCATCATCAAAAGTAAGGAATGGACCTAAACCCGGAAGGGTCATACAGCTTTTAACTCAATCAAAAACCGTTTAAATTTAAAAATATTTATAATAGTTTTTCATTGAAATAAATGCTGCAGCGGGGGCGGCGACGGCGGCGACGGGCAGCGCAACAGCAGCAGGTAGAGCAGTAGAAGCAGGAGAAGCAGCAGTAGCAGGAGGACCAGCAGCAGTAGAAAGAGCAGCAGGAGTACCATAGCAGCAGAAAGCGCAAACACCAAATGAAACAACACAATAGATTAATGCTTACATAAGCTTTTAGATAATATTAATGTTCCAACACCTATTACCACTACACCACACTCCACCATCATTACATATCTCCATCACTACACTACATAACTACTATCATTTCTCATAAAATCTACCCTCACGCTGCCAATCTACCACCATTCCAGTAAATGTCTATCACACTACACATCTAACACCAATACATATCTCCACTACTTCCATCTACCAACCTCACTAGATATCTACCATCACTGCTCTACATACATACCGTCACTACACTTTAGTCTGCAACCAGTGCACTACACATCTGCAGTCTAGTACTACACTACACTTCAGCCATAACTCTGATCTACCATCCTACTACATATATAAGATCACTCCACTCTAGCAGCCCACACTACATATCTACTACCATTACACTCTCCCAACATTACACTAGATATCTACCATCCCCGCTCTACATGCCTACCATCACTACACTTCCAGTCCTCAACCAGTGCACAACACATCTAGCAGCCTAACACTACATATCTACTACCATTACACATCTACCAACATTACACTAGATACCTACTATCACTGCTCTACATACCTACAGTCACTACACTTCCAGTCCACAACCAGTGCAAGACACATCTGCAGTCTAGTACTACACTACACTTCTGCCATAAATACTGATCTAACATCACTACTACACATCTATGATCACTACACATCTAGCAGCCCAACACTACATATCTACTACCATTACATATCTCCCAACATTACACTACATATCTACTACCATTACACATCTACCAACACTACACTAGATATCTACCATCACTGCTCTACATACATACCGTCACTACACTTCCAGTCCACAACCATTGCACTACACATCTGCAGTCTAGTACTACACTACACTTCTGCCATAACTACTGATCTAACATCACTACTACACATCTACGATCACTACACATCTAGCAGCCCAACACTACATATCTACTACCATTACACATCTCCCAACATTACACTAGATATCTACCATCCCGGCTCTACATGCCTACCATCACTACACTTCCAGTCCGCAACCAGTGCACAACACATCTAGCAGCCTAACACTACATATCTACCACCATTACACATCTACCAACACTATACTAGATACCTACCATCACTGCTCTACATACCTACCGTCACTACACTTCCAGTCCACAACCATTGGCTTCACATCTCTCTAGTACAATGCACTTAAACTTCTGCCATAACAACTGATCTACCATCACTACTACACATCTACGATTACTCTCAAACAGCCCTACACTACATATCTACCACCATTACACATATACCAACACACACTATAATCTACCATCACTCGCTCTTCATACCTACCGTCACTACAATTCCAGTTTGCAACTAGTGCACTACACATCTGCAGTCTTGTACTAACTTCTGCCATAACTAATTTTTTTTACAAAATGATTACTAAAGCCTTGAATCATAGAAATATATAATAAAATGACATTTTAGATCGTTTTTCAATATTTCTAAATAATTTACATAATATAAAAATATTCCAAAAATGTCCATTAAAATATATCTTAGTTAAATGTTGTTAATTGTATATTTTAACGATTTAGAGCTGTTTGAATGCTTTGGACAAACCTCAATTTTTAGCTAAAATAAGTAAATTTTCACTCTTTTATTTAATATTGCTGTTATAAGTGAATTTTATGGAAGAAGTGAATTAACTTTCACTTAAAAAATTAGAATCTCTCATAACAACATAAGAAACTCCTCATTAAAAACTTAGGAATCTCTTTATATCAACATAAGAAACTACTCATAACAACATAAACTCTGTATATTTAACAACATAAACTGTTTTTGCTTCACTCATTTTTCTTCGCCCTCCAAGTGTCTTTTCTTAGCTCTCTCTTCATATCGTTTGTATGACTTGATTCTCTTGATCAACAAACATTTCAGTTAACATTCTATTGTCTTAATATTTCTTTCCTTTCAGAAGAATTTCCTGCTGCAACATTTTTTCCTCTTCCATTTTCTAATTTCATTGTTAAGCACTTTCGTCGTGTTTCCTCCATTGCATCCTGTTTCTCTAGTACTTTTCACAGTTAATTCGTGGGAAATAATCAAATAGGTTGACGAGGGGCTCGAACCCTCGTTCTTTATATTACAGAGTCGATGCTTTACCACTCGGCTGTGGGGGTAGGATTAGAAAATAATGGAAATAATACTTATTCTATTATACTCTGTCACGGCATTAATGAAACTCAGCTGATGACTGAGTAATGATTGTTAGGTAGTGATGATTCTTGAATAGTGACAATTATGATGTGTTGTGTAGTGTAGTGCAGTGTAGTGCAGTGTAGTGTAGTGCAGTGTTGTATAGTGATCGGTGTATAGAGTAGTTGTGTCTTGTGTAGTGTAGTGAAGTGTTTTTGTTGTGTAATGCTGCATATTATAGATGTAGTGTTGTGTAGTATAGTGCAGTGTAGTGTGGGTGTAGTGTAGTGCGTGTAGTGTGGTGTAGTGTAGTGCAGTGTAGTGTGGTGTAGTGTAGTGTTGAGTAATGCAGTGTAATGTTTTGAATTGTTCTGTTGTGTAGAGTTGTATTGCATAGCCTAAGCATTGTGTAGTGTTGTGCTGTGTATTGCTGTATTAGTGTAGTGAAGCTTGTGTAGTTTGTTTCTAATGTAGTGTTGTCTTGTGTAGTGCTGTTTTGTGTAATGCAGTGTTTGTATAGTGATCATGTGTAGAAGAGTTCTGTCTTGTTAGAGTAATGTAAAGAAGTGTTGCAGTAGTGTAGTGCTGCATATTTTAGTGTGGTGTTGTGTAGTATAGACAGTGTAGTGTGTAGTGTAGTTCAGTGTTTTTGTAATGTTAAGAATGTGTATTATTGTGTTGTGTAGAGTTCTGTTAGTAGTGGCAGTATTGTTTTGGGGTAGTGTGGTGTTGTGTAGTATAGTGTTATGAATAGTGCAATGTTGTTGTAGTGTCTGTAGTGTTGTGTTGTGTGTTGTAGTGAGTGGACGATGTGAGACTAGAGTTGTTTTGTGTAATGTAATGTTGTCTTGAGTAGTGTAGTGCTGTTTTGTGTAGTACCAAACTGGCCCAGTGGTGGGAGACCCGAATCAACCACTGGGGTCAGGTTCAAGAACCGGACGGAACTACAAAAATACACCCAAACTGTAGCCCAGTGGTGGGAGGCCGAATCAACCACTGGGGTCCGGGTCAGTGCTTAGAACAGACTTAGAATCAGACACTAGCCTTATTTGTTCTCCCTCTCCCTGTGACTTACTAAAGACTTGTCTGAATCAGACAGACTTATCTGTCTCTCCATCTCCCTCTGGACTAACTAAAAGCCTAGTGTGAATCAGACAGACTTATCTGTCTCTCCCTCTCCTTGACTTATTAAAAGATTGTCTGAATCAGACAGATGGACAGAAAGACTTTATGTCTGTCCCTCTGACTGTGACTTACTAAAAGACTTGTCTGTTTGTCTGTCATATCACTGCAACTACAACAAGACTTTTCTGTCTCTCTCTCACTTACTGTACTTATAAATATTATTAATAATATTATTATTGTTATCATCATCAAAGTAAGCAATGGTACCTAAACCCGGAAGGTCATACAGCTTTTAACTCAATAAAAAACCGTTTAAATTTAAAAATATTTATAATAGTTTTCATTGAAATAAATGCTTCAGCGGTGGTGGCGATGATAAGCGGCGACGGGAGCAGCAGCAGCAGTAGCAGCAGTAGAAGCAGGAGAAGCAGCAGTAGCAGGAGGACCAGCAGCAGTAGAAAGAGCACAGCAGTACCATAGCAACAGAAGCGCAACACCAAATGAAACCACACAGATAGATTAATAGCTTACATGCTTTTAAATATTATTAATGTTCCAACACCTTCCCTACCACCACACATCCACCATCATTACATATCTACCATCACTACACTACATAACTACTATCATTTCCTAAATCTACCCTCACTGCCTGCCAATCTACCACCATTCCAGTAAACGTCTATCACCACTACACATCTAACAAATACATATCTACCACTACTTCACATCTACCAACACTACACTAGATATCTCCCATCACTGCTCTACATACATACCGTCACTACACTTCGTTAAAACCAGTGCACTACACATCTGCAGTCTAGTACTACACTACACTTCAGCTATATCTCTGATCTACCATCCACTACACTATAAGATCACTACACATCTAGCAGCCCAACACTACATATCTACTACCATTACACATCTCCCAACATTACACTAGCTATCTTCCATCCGGCTCTCTGCCTACCATCACTCCTTCCAGTCCCAACCAGTCCCAAAACACATCTAGCAGCCTAACACTACATATCTACCCATTACACATCTACCAACACACCAAGATACCTACCATCACTGCTCTACATACCTACAGCCCACTACACTTCAGTCACAACCAGTGCAAGACACATCTGCAGTCTATACTACACTACACTTCTGTTATAAATACTGACCCTAACACCCTACTCCCATCTATGATCACTACACATCTAGCAGCCCAACACTACATATCTACTAACATTACATATCTCCCAACATTACACTACATATCTACTACCATTACATATCTCCCAACTTTGCACTAGATATCTCCATCCTGGCTCTACATGCCTACCATCACTCACTTCCAGTCCTGCCAGTGCACAACACATCTAGCAGCCTAACACTACATATCTACCACCATTACACATCTACCAACACTACACTAATACCTACCATCACTGCTCTACATACCTACAGTCACTACACTCCATCCACAACCATTGCACTACACATCGCAGTCTAGTACTACACTACACTTCGCCATAACTACTGATCTAACATCACTCTACACATCTCATCACTACACATCTAGCACCCCAAACACACATATCTCTACCATTCACATCTCCCAACATTACACTAGATATCTACCATCCGGCTCTACATCCCTCACTTCCAGTCCAACCAGTGCACCACATCTAGCACCTAACACTACATATCTACCACCATTACACATCTACCAAAACTATACTAGATACCTACCATCACTGCTCTACATACCTACCCGTCACTACATTTCCCAGTCCACAACCATTGCACTTCCATCGGGAGTCTAGTACTGCATTCATTTCTGCCATAAAAACTGATCTACCATCACTACTACACATCTACGATTACTACATCTAGCAGCCCAACACTACATATCTACCACCATTACACATATCCAACACTTCCTATATATTACCATCACTGCCTACATACCTAACGTCACTAAAATTCCAGTTTCAACAAATTGCACACACTTCAGTCTTGTATAACTTCAGCCATAACTAATTGTTTTACAAAATGATTTATAAAACCTTGGAATCATAGAAATATATAATAAAATAATTTTAGATCGTTTTGATATTTCTAAATAATTTACATAATATAAATTTTTCCCGAAAATGTCCATTAAATATATCTTAGTTAAATGTTGTTTAATTGTGTATTTTAACGATTTAGAGCTGTTTGAATGCTTGCTGACAAACCTCATTTATGGCTAAAATAAGTAAATTTTCACACTTTTATTTAGTATTGCTGCTATAAGTGAATTTTATGGGAGAAGTAAGTGAAATTTAACTTTCACCATTAAAAATTAAGAATCTCCTCCCTAACAACATAAACTCCTCATTAAAACTAGGAATCTCTTATATCAACATAAGGGAACTACTCATAACAGCATAAACTCCATATATTTAACAACATAACTGTTTTGCTTCACCTCATTTTTTTTCTCCCCTCAAACGTCTTTTTTAGCTCTCCTTCATATCAGCTTGTATGACTTGATTCTCTTGATCAACAACATTTCAGTTAACATTCTATTGTGCTTCAATATTTCTTTCCTTTCAGAAGAATTTCCTGCTCAACATTTTTCCTCTTCCATTTTCCTTCCATTTTTATTTCATTGTTGCTCGTGTGTTTCCCCCATTCCATCTGGTTGTCTCTAGTACTCTTCACAGTTAATTCGTGGGGAAAAAATCAAATAGGTTGACGAGGGGGTCGAACCCTCGTTCTTTATATTACAGAGTCAGATGCTTTACCAACTCGGCCATGGGGGTAGGATTAGAAAAAAATTTGGATAATACTTAGCTATTATATTCTGTCACAGGCATTAATTGAAACTCACATGCTGAGGTAATGATTGTTAGGTAGTGATGATTGTTGAATAGTGACAATTATGATGTGTTGTGTAGTGTGTGCAGTGTAGTGCGGGTGGGTAGGCAATGTTGTATAGTGATTGGTGTATAGAGTAGTTGTGTCTTGTGTAGTGTAGTGAAGTGTTTTGTTGTGTAATGTCATATTATAGTGTAGTGTTGTGTAGTATAGTGCAGTGTAGTGTAGTGCAGTGTAGTGCAGTGTGTGTGAGTGAAAGTAATACAGCTGTATGTTTTGAATGTTCTGTTGTGAGTTGTTTGCATAGCCTAGTGTTGTGTAGATGTTGTGCTGTGTATTGCTGTGTATTGTAGTGTATGAAGCATTATCGTAATTTGTTTTGTGTAATGTAGTGTTGTCTTGTGTGTGCTGTTTTGTTAGTGCAGTGTTGTAAGTGATCAGTGTGTAGAGTAGTTCTGTCTTGTGTAGAGTAATGTAAAAGAAGTGTGAGTAGTGTAGACTACACTACACAACGCTGGCTATGCAATACAACTCTACCAACAGAACAATTCAAAACATTACACGCATTACTCAACACTACACTACACTGCCTACACTACACCACACTACACTGCACTTTACACCACACTACATGCACTATACTACACACACACTACACTATAATAGCAGCACTACACACAAAACACTTCACTACACTCCACACAGACACAACTACTCTTACACGATCACTATACAACACTGCACTACACTTCTGCACTACACTCACTACACTACACAACACATCATAATTGTCACTATTCAACAATCATCACTACCTAACAATCACCTCAGTCATCAGTTGAGTTTCAATTAATGCCTGTGACAGAATATAATAGAATAAGATTATTTCCAATTCTTTTCTAATCCTACCCCCACTGCCGAGTTGGTAAAGCATCTGACTCTGTAATATAAAGAACGAGGGTTCGAGCCCCTCGTCAACCTGTTTTATTATTTCCCACGAATTAACTGTGAAGAGTACTGAGACAACCAGATATCAATGGAGGAAACACGATGATGCTTACAATGAAATTAGAAAATGGAAACTGGAAAATGGAAGAGAAAAAAAATGTTGCGGCAGGAAATTCTTCTGAAAGGAAAGAAATATTGAAGCACAATAGAATGTTAACTGAAATGTTTGTTGATCAAAGAATCAAGTCATACAAGCTGATATGAAGGAGAGAGCTAGAAAAGACACTTGGAAGGAAAAGAAAAAAATGAGGTGAAGCAAAAACAGTTTATGTTGTTAAATATCGGAGTTTATGTTGTTATGAGTAGTTTCTTATGTTAATATAAAAGAGATTCTTAATTTTTAATAAGTGAAAGTTAAATTTCACTTACTTCTCCCACAAAATTCACTTATAGCAGCAATACTAAATATAATTGTGAAAATTTACTTATTTTAGCAAAAAATTGAGGTTTGTCACAAAGCATTCAAACAGCTCTAAATCATTAAAATATACAATTAAACAACATTTTAACTAAGATATTTTTAATGGACATTTTCTGGAAATTTTTAATATTATGTAAATTATTTAGAAATATCGAAAAACGATCTAAAAATGTCATTTTATTATATATTTCTATGATTCAAGGCTTTGATAATCATTTTGTATAAAAAAAAATAGTTATGGCAGAAGTTAGTACAAGACTGCAGAGTGTGTGCACTAGTTGCAAACTGGAATTGTAGTGATGGTAGGTATGTAGGAGCAGTGATGGTAGATATATGGTGTAGTGTTGGTAGATGTCGTAATGGTGGTAGATATGTAGTGTTGGGCTGCTAGATGTGTAGTGATCTTATACACTGTAGTAGTGATGGTAGATCAGTAGTTATGGCTGAGTGTAGTGTAGTACTAGACTGCAGATTTGTAGGCACTGGTTGCAGACTAGAAGTGTAGTGACAGTATGTATGTAGAGCAGTGATGGTAGATATCTAGTGTAGTGTTGGTAGATGTGAAGTAGTGGTAGATATGTATTGGTGTTAGATGTGGTAGTGGTGATAGACTTTTAGTGGAATGGTGGTAGATTGGCAGCGCAGTGAGGGTAGATTTAATGAGCAATGATAGTAGTTATGTAGTGTAAGTGATGAGTAGATATGTAATGATGGTGGATATAGGTGTAGTGGTAATAGGTGTTGGAACATTAATATTATTTAAAAACATGTAAGCCTATTAATCTATCTGTTGTTTCATTTTGGTGTTTGCGCTTCTGCTGCTATGGTACTCTGCTGCTCTTTCTACTGCTGCTGGTCCTTCTGCTACTGCTGCTTCTCCTGCTTCTACTGCTGCTACGCTGCTGCTGCCTCTGCTGCTCCGTCGCCGCTATCATCGCCACGCCACGCAGCATTTATTTCAATGTAAAACTATTATAAATATTTTTTAATTTAAACGGTTTTTGATTGAGTTAAAAAGCTGTATGACCCTTCCGGGTTTAGGTACCATTGCTTACTTTTGATGATGATAACAATAATAATATTATTAATAATATTTATAAGTACAGTTAGTGAGAGAGAGACAGAAAAGTCTTGTTGTGAGTTGCAGTGATATGACAGACAAACAGACAAGTCTTTTAGTAAGTCACAGTCAGAGGGACAGACAGATAAGTCTGTCTGTCCATCTGTCTGATTCAGACAAGTCTTTTAGAAAGTCAAGGGAGAGGGAGACAGATAAGTCTCTTGTCTCAGATTGAGACAAGTATTTTAGTAAGTCACAGAGAGAAGGAGAGACAGATAAGTCTGTCTGTCTGTCTGATTCAGACAAGTATTTTAGTAAGTCACAGGAGAGGAGACAGATAATTCTGAGTGTCTGATTCTAAGTCTGTTCTAAGTCACCGACCCTCACCGAAACACTTAGTTTTGTTTTAATCACTAGCACTGACCACCTCTGTTATTCTAATTTCAGTTACATATCCAACTCTATGCTGCTTCTGGAGCTCTTGTTCTGCTACCTACTACTCTGCGCTGCTGCTCTGCTGCTGCTGCGCTACTGCTGCTGCTGCTCCTGCTGCTTCTGTTGCTGATGCGCTGCTTGGTGCTGCCTGCAATTATTTATTTTCAATAAAAACTATTATAAATATTTTTAAATTTAAACGTTTTTGATATTAGAGACAGAAAAGTCTTGTTGTGAGTAGATTGGCATGAAAGACAGAGAGACAAGTCTTTTAGTAGGTCATAGCCGAGGGACAGACATATAAGTATTTCTGTCCATCTGTCTAGATTCAGACAAGTCTTTTAATAAGCTCAAGAGAGGGAGAGCAGATAAGTCTGTCTGAATCACACAAGGCTTTTAGTAAGTCAGAGGGAGATAAAAAGACAGAGAAGTCTGTCTGTCTGCTGATTCAGACAAGTCTTTTAGTAAGTCACGGGAGAGGGAGAAACAGATAAGTCTTAGTGTCTGATTCTAAGTCTGTTCTAAGTCACTGACCCCCGGACCCCAGGATTGATTCGCGCCACCCACCACTGGGCTACAGTTTGGGTGTATTTTTTTTTTTTAGTAGTTCCGTGCAGTTCTTGAACCCCCGGACCCCAGTGGTTTATTCGGGTCTCCCACCACTGGGGTACAGTTTGTGCTACAAAAAACAGCACTACACTACTCAAGACAACATTACATTACAAAAACAACTCTACTCTACACTCGCTACACTACACTACAACACACACAATACACAACACTACAATACACTACACAACACTGCACTACACAACAATATACTACACAACACTACACTACCCAACACAATACTGCTACACAACAGAACTCTACACAACACAATAATACACATTACTTAACATTACAAACACTGCACTACACTACACCACACTACCTGGCCATACTACACAACACCACACTAAAATAGCAGCACTACACTACCACACTTTACATTACTCTACACAAGACAGAACTACTCTACACCTGATCACTATACAACACTGCACTCACAAAAACAGACTACACAAGACAACACTACATTACACAAAACAACACTACAATCTTCACACACTACAATACAAGCAATACACAGCACAACACTACACAACGCTAGGCTGCAATACAACTCTACACACAGACCAATTCAAAAACATTACACTGCTTTACTCAACACTACTACTACTGCACTACACTAACCACACTACACTGCACTATCTACACCACCTACACTTCACTATACTACACAACACTACACTATAATATGCAAGCACTACAACAAACACTTCACTACACTACACAAGACACAACTCTCTATACACCGATCACTATCAACACTGCACTACACTCTTACTACACTGCACTACACTACCCAACACATCATAATTGTCACTATTCAACAATCATCACTACCTAACAATCATTACTCAGTCATCAGTTGAGTTTCAATTAATGCCTGTGACAGAATATAATAGAATAAGTATTATTTCCAATTCTTTTCTAATCCTCCCCCACGGCCGAGTTGGTAAAGCATCTGACTCTGTAA
This sequence comes from Cherax destructor, assembly GCA_009830355.1. Classification (NCBI taxonomy): domain Eukaryota; kingdom Metazoa; phylum Arthropoda; class Malacostraca; order Decapoda; family Parastacidae; genus Cherax; species Cherax destructor. The sequence goes on from WNWK01031945.1 coordinate 18,217, forward strand.
TATAAAGAACGAGGGTTCGAGCCCCTCGTCAACCTGTGATTATTTCCACGAATTAACTGGAAGAGTACTATAGACAGCCATATGGCAATGGAGGAAACACGACGAGTGCTTAACAATTAAATTAGAAAATGGAAACGGAAAATGGAAGAGGAAAAATGTTGCGGCAGGAAATTCTTCTGGAAAGGAAGAAATATTGAAGCACAATAGAATGTTAACTGAAATGTTTGTTGATCAAGAGAATCCAAGTCATACAAGCTGATATGAAGGAGGAGAACTAAGAAAAGACGCTTGGAGAGCAATAAAAAAATGAGGTGAAGCAAAAACAGTTTATGTTGTTAAATATACAGAGTTTATGTTGTTATGAGTAGTTTCTTATGTTGATATAAAAGAGATTCCTAAGTTTTAACGAGGAGTTTCTTATGTTGTTATGAGGAGATTCTTAAACTTTTAATAAGTGAAAGTTAAATTTCACTTACTTCTCCCATAAAATTACATTATAGCAGCAATACTAAATAAAAGTGTGAAAATTTACTTATTTTGCAAAAAATTGAGGTTTGTCAGCAAAGCATTCAAACAGCTCTAAATCGTTAAAATATACAATTAAACAGCATTTAACTAAGAATATATTTTAATGGACATTTTCTGGAAATTTTTAATATTATGTAAATTTTAAAAATATCAAAAAACGATCTAAACTGTAATTTTATTATATATTTCTATGATTCAAGGCTTTAGTAATCATTTTGTAAAAAATTAGTTATAGCAGAAAGTACCCAAGACTGCAGATGTTGACTAGTTCCTGGAATTAAGGACAGTGGTATGTAGAGCCAGGGTGGGGGGATATATATGAGGTTTGGTAGAGTGTAATTGGAGATATAGTTTTGGGCTGCTAGATGGTTGTGCACTGGTTGGGACTGGAAGTTAGTGATGGTAAGCATGTAGGCCGGGATGGTAGATACCCAGGTAATTTTGGGGAGAGTGTAATGGAGATATATGAGGTTCCGCTAGAGGAGGATCTTAAGGGTAGTAGTATGGTAGATCGTAGTTAGGCTGAAGGTAGGTAGTACTAGACTCGAGTGTAGGCACTGGTTGCAGACTGGGAAGGTAGTGACAGATGATGTAGAGCAGTGATTTATATATCTGGGAGGGGAGAGTGAAAGTGGTGAATGTATTGGTGGAGTGTAGGGGATAGACGTTTAGTGGAAGGGTTTGGTAGATTGGCAGCGGGAGGGTAGATTTAATGAGCAAGAAGTAGTTTGGGTAGTGATGGTAGATGAATGATTTGGATGGGGAGGGTAATAGTGTTGGACATTAATATTATTTAAAACTTGGGAAGTTTTTAATCTATCTGGTTATTTCATTTGGTGTTTGCGCCGGCTGTACTGTGCGCTTTTTCCTGGGGGGGTTTCCTGCTCGCGCTTCTCCGCTTCTCGCCGTACTGCGCCTTCCACACCGCCATCGTCGCCCCGGGCTAAAAAATTTTGGAAAACTATTAAATATTTTTAAATTTAAATGGTTTTTGATTGGGGTTGTGTTTTAACCCCTTGGTTTTGGTTACCATTGCTTACTTTTGATTTTTGATAACAAAAATATTATTAATAATATTTATAAAGTTTTTTAGAGAGAGAAAAAGAAAAGTTTTTGGTGAGTTGCAGTGATATGACAGACAAACAGATAAGTCTTTTTTGGAAATAAGTCAGGGACAGACCGATAACTGTCTGTCCATCTGTCTGATTAGACAAAATCTTTTAGAAAAAGGAGAGGGAGGCAGATGTCTTCCGTCTGGGATTCGGCAAATTTTGTAAGCCCCAAAGGGGAAGGGAAAGATAAGTTTCCCCTCTGTCCCGTCTGATTCAGACAAGTTTTTAAGTCACAGGGAGGGGAGACAGATAATTCTGAGTTTCGATTATAAGTCTGTTTTTAGCCCCACCCCTCACCCGCACTTAGTTTTTTTTTAATCACTGGCATGACCACCTCTGTTATTCTAATTTCCCTTCCCTATCCAACTCTTCCCCTCCCTGGGCTCTTTGTTGGGATCGCTTACTGCCGCCGCTTCTTGCCGGGGGCCTTTCTGATCCTGGGTCCGCCGCTTCTTCTGTTGCCGCTGCGGCTGCCGCTAATTTTTATTTTCAATGGAAAACTATTATAAATATTTTTTTTTTTTAAATTTAAACGTTTTTTTGATATTAACATAAAAGTCTTTAGGGAAAAAGAAATGACATAAAGACAGAGAGAAAGTTTTTGGTAGTATAGCCGAGGACGGGCATATGTTTCCCATTGTTGATTCAGACAAGTCTTTTAATAAGTCAAAAGAGGGAGAAAGAAAAAGTCTCTCTGATTCCCAAAGGCTTTTTAGTAAGCCGAGGGAGAGGGAGAGACAAGAAGTTTTGCCCGTCCGATTCAGAAAGCTTTTAGTGTCCGGGAGAGGAGAGACGGGTAAGTCTGTCTGATTCACCAAGGCTTTTTTGTAAGTCAGGGGAGATGGAGAGACAGAGAAGTCTGTCTTTTCCCTGATTCATACAAGTTTTTAGTAAGTCACAGGAGGGGAGAGACAGAAGTCTTAGGCCCTTTTTAAGCCCAAGTCACCGACCCGGACCCGAGGAAAGGGTTCCGCCTCCCACCACTGGGCCAGTTTGGGTGTATTTTTTTTTTTTTAGTAGTTTGTCCGGTCTTGAACCCTGGAACCCAGTGGTTGGGTTCGGATCTCCCAAACCAGGCTACAGTTTGGTACTCACCGCATTACCTACTCAAAACAACTTCCCTTCACAAACCAACTCTACTTTTACACTGCTACACTACACTACAACACACAACAATAAAACAACACTAACACTAAAACAACACTGCACTACAAACAATATACTACACCACACTACACTACAAACACAACGCCTCCAAGAACCCCCCCAATAATACCTTAACTTACAAAAAACTGCCTTTTTCCCATACTCTCTTCTATCTACACAACACCACACTAAAAAAATGGGAACACTCACAACCTTTTTCCCTTTTCCCCAAGACAGAACTACTCTCAATGATCATTTAAACACTCTCACAAAAAAATTCAAAGACAACACTACATTACACAAAAAACCCAATGTTTCCCCACTACAATACCGGGAAAAATTTTTTTTTTTAAAAGCAGGCTCAAAAAATTTTTTTTCCCAAAGAAAATTAAAACATTACACCCATTTTTCAAACTTTTCCCCCTTTTCCCCCCCACCTTCCCCTTCCCACACTGCCTTTTAATTTTAACCACTACATATTAAAACGGGACTTTTTTTCCAAAAAAAACCCTCTTACCGCAATTTGCTTTTTGTCCCGATCACCCCACAACCGCACCCACTACACTGCACTACCCCCCCCACCAAAATCCTTTGTCACTATTCAACAATCATCCACCTAAAATCATTACTCAGTCATCAGGAAATTTAATTAAGCCCTTTAAAAAATAATATAATTTTAAATTTTTTTAAAAATTTTTTTCCCCAAACCTACCCCCCGGCCAGGTTGGTTTTAAAGGGTCTGCTGTTATAAAAACGAGGGTTCGAGCCCCCTCCCTTTTTTAATTATTTCCCAAAATTTCTGGAAGAGTACTAGAGGGGAAAAACCGAGGTAAAAAGGGGAAAACGGCAATGGCAACAATGAAATTAAAAAAAAGGAAACCGGAAAAAAAGGGAAAGGGGGAAAGTTGCGCAGGGGGAAAATTTTTTGGAAAAAAAAAAATATTTAAACTGGAAAAAAACTAAATTTTTGGTTTCCCCAAATAATCCCCAATCATACAAACGTGAAGGAGAGAAAAAAGAAAAGACGGTTAGGGGAAAAAAAATTTTGGGGAAACAAAAAATTTTTGTTAAAAACGGGTTCTTTGTTAGAATTGGGGTTTTTCTTATAAAAAGAGATTCCTAAAATTTTTTGAAAAAAGTTTTTTTTTTTGAAATTCTTAAATTTTTAATGTTGGGGAAATTAAATTTCCTTTTCTTCCCTAAAATTAAAATAAAAAAGGCCAAAAAAAATAAAAAGGAAAAAATTCATTTTTCAAAAAAATTGGGTTTTGTAAAAAAATTAAAAAACCCAAA
>WNWK01031946.1:0-22294 GCA_009830355.1 Cherax destructor
TTCAAAATTAAAGAGGAATGAACATATCTACTATAAATTTTAAAGAGTAGTGAAGGCCTAAAGTTCAACAAAATTTTAATAGATTTAATCAAAGTTTTTATACTACTTGACATTGACCAATTAGTGATGCAAATGTGATCCTACATTATATAATAGATTATCCCATATAATTGAACAAATAACTATTTTTGTAACTGGATACACTTTAATAAAAATAGTTATTAATGAAAATAATACGATTTTTTATATATTTTTTATTGCCAAAGTATAAGAATAATGTTACACGAAGAATTGAAGGTCTGACAAGTAAACAATGTTCCTTTTGAATCTGTCATTGCCCGAAATGCCTCGGCATGATAGTGACTTTCTTGCACTTAGCAAATCAGTATTGTAATTACACATTGTAAACTATGCATGGAAATAGACTCCTTATAACATGTCAATCACACATTGTAAACTATGCAAAGAAATAAAAAATTGAATTTGAATTTGAAAAGAGATGATTAGCAGCAATATGTGTACATCTCTGCAGTGAAAATATTGGCTGTGTCTAGCAAGTTACCTTGTATCATGTCATCAAAAAAAATGGAAGTATATCTCACACCATCGGAGGATTTGGAATCAACGATATACACAATATTATTATACTTAATTTAGAAAAACAAGGTTATAGGTGATGCAACTGGTGTACACATTAGTAGTGATGCAACTGGTGTACACAGCACTAGTGATGCAACTGGTGTACACAGTAGTAGTGATGCAACTGGTGTACACAGTAGTAGTGATGCAACTGGTGTACACAGTAGTAGTGATGCAACTGGTGTACACAGTAGTAGTGATGCAACTGGTGTACACAGTAGTAGTGATGCAACTGGTGTACACAGTAGTATAGTAGTACACCAGTCTCAAACTACTCACCGTAAAGAACATTCATACTTACTCTTGTGCCTACTACATATATAAAACTTTACACTCTAATATAAACCCTCTGCTCAAAACTCTCCTCACCAACTTTAATAGGACCCATGACCACAACACAAGACACAGATCACTTTTGATATACCCCGTGTTCATATCAACCTATGTAAAAATTCTATGCACATAAAGGGCCCCAGAATCTGGAATTCATTACCAGTAAATATTAAGATAATCTTGTCTGAAAATCAATTTAAGACTCAACTCAAAAACCACCTACTCACCCAAAACTAAATGATCATACTATAAACTACTTTGAAAAATGTTCATTGTTACTTTCCTATACGATAATCTCAATTTTAATAATATGTTACTATTATGTTACCCCTACTCATATTATAAGTTAATGTCAAAATGCTCAATGTTATTTTCCTTAAGATAATCTCAATTCCATATTATCATTCAAGAATATTAACACCTGTAACAATCTAATATCTAATATCATTATATAATAATTTAAACAGTAAAATTTCATCATATTGTAATTTTGAAAATAATTTTTAACTAGAATAAACTCAATAAATTTCTCAATATTAAGTACATAGTTTTTAAGGACTAGAATAAGCTGCCCCTAATGCCATGGCATGTCAGTGGCTCTCCTTGCACTCAATTTACATTGTAACTACCGATACCCATGTAATCTGCAATGAAATAAAATTTGTTTGTTTGTTTGTTTAAGTTATACGGCTAGTCCCTTTGCGTGTGACGTCACGATACCCGCTGACGTCAGAGGCTCAGCGCATGTGCGTAGCCACGTATAGGCGTGCAGCCTCACTAGTCATAGACCTACAAGCTGAACGGACGTGGCTGGGATCTCTCCTCACAGACAAGTAAATATATCGTAACCATCCTACAAGGAGTGTCTTTGACAACCTACTTATCTCTCCCAAGACCCACACAATAATGCAACTGGTGTACACAGCAGTAGTGATCAACTGTGTACACAGCAGTAGTGATGCAACTGGTGTACACAGCAGTAGTGATGCAACTGGTGTACACAGCAGTAGTGATGCAACTGGTGTACACAGCAGTAGTGATGCAACTGGTGTACACAGCAGTAGTGTGCAACTGGTGTACACAGCAGTAGTGATGCAACTGGTGTACACAGCAGTAGTGATGCAACTGGTGTACACAGCAGTAGTGATGCAACTGGTGTACACAGCAGTAGGGGCAACTGGTGTACACAGCAGTAGTATGCGAGTGCCTGATACTGCTCCAGGAAGAACAAGCATGTGTCTGTAACAAAGATACGAGACTTTATAAATGGAATGAGTGAGGAACTTATCCTCATCACCGGAAATTCACAAGGAGGGAGAGAAAAGAAATAGCGTGAACAATGAGGAGAAGCAGACCGAAAAAAATACAAGTCTCTAAGATAGAGATTAAAATGACATAATAAAGTGGGAAGAGGACTGACGATGTCGTCTTTACTAATGTCGGCTATAATTCTATAACAGGATGGATCATGAAAAATATGGACCCAAGCAAGACAGCGAAGAGTTTCATGGCGATTTCGCAATGAAGGAAAATTTGACAGTTTATATAGATATTTGAGCCGGAACACAAGACACACAGATACACAGTTCATGATGAACTATATAAAGTTTACAAAAAATTACAACCTAAGCAAATTAATATTACAAATCGCCATAAATATATTTAAATAATAAAAGACGAAGAAGTCCTCTTTCGACTCCCCAGGTAAAACGTGGAGAGTTTTTGAGTAAATTTAATTTCATAAGATACGCAGTTATTAGGTGTGTAAGTTTTTATTGTTACAATATACGATAATAAAACAGGAGGCTACAGAATTCATCAACTTGGCAGATCAGACTTAAGAATATCATTCATAGAGAGGTAGATAAGAAGAATGATATCGACTCATATTGTAAGTGAATGAGAATATTTTTTACTGCTGAGAACTTGAAGTCATGCAATATGCGGCAGCTGCATGTGCAGCGATAGTGTGCTGTGCAACGATACTGTGCTGTGCAGAGGGGCCCAAAACCTGCTGAATATTCCTGCCAACACAAATAATAGCGAAATCATCGGCATATAAATAAAATAAAATTCGCTGAAGCAGTCAACCCATCTTCAAAATAAGTAATAGAGTTGCTCATATAAGTGAGAATTTGAAGAAATATTTATGAGCTGGTAAGTCCTAACATATGTGTTGGTTTTCAAGTAATATACGTACTTAGCGCATCATAACTTGACCGTAGATTTTCTACACAACTTTTTCTTCTATTTTCTCTACAAAGCGTAATTAGGTTAATTTATGATAGAATCGGTTTGTTAGAAAATCGTTAAATACTAATAAACATACATAGTTTTAAGACGAGGTTTGATAAAAATCATGGAGCAGGGAGAGAGAGAACCCAGTAGCAATCAGTGAAGAGGCGGGGCCAGGAGCTATGACTTGACTCCTACACACACACACCATCTTAATTGAAACATAGTTTTTTGACTAGTATCTGTTGTATAAGTAATTAATTAATACAGAAAAGTTATTAAAAATTTTGGAATCGATATCATTAAATGATAAGCTGTTATAGTATAATAGTAAATAAATAATTAATATTAAGTCAATGGGCATTATGATGGGAAAGTAAATTTATATAACAGTCACCGTTTGTGTTTGGTTTACATTGATCATTTTCTTGGTTTACAACTTTACAGTTAAGTACCGTAATATATGATTGTCGTGTTGACTTCCCAGGAAGATGTAACGAGTCGCTTTCTCGGTTTAGTATAACCAAAGACGTTTTAAACAGTAGCCTGACCTTTAACTTAACATGGATAAGTTTGTGATCAAGAAGAGACAACATGAAGATGATTGTGGTGACGACGAATGGGAAGACAAAGATGAAAAAGACAGAACAGTTCCCACTTTCGGTGAAACTGATGTGGTTAGAAGATATAAAAGTCGTATATATTTGAACAGTTATTTAGTTCAGGGATTTACTAGGTGTTGTGATGAAGTTAATTCTGCGCCAGAATATGTTATTTATGGTGATAAAGTGGACAATGGGGCCACAGTACTAGGCAAATTAAAGAGACATTTCATTATGAAACAAAGTCGTCTTACTAACAAGTCTCCATCATACTTTGTGGGAGTTTTAAATGGGCGAAGAAAACAGAAATTATATTTTTATAAAACAGTCCAATTTTCTAAAGAAGCTCATCAAGCCGGCTACTTAGTAGCAGAATTAGTCGCTAAAATTATGAAGCCTCATGCAGAAGCAGAGACATTTATTCTCCCTGCTTGCAGTGCCAGAGTAAACACCATGTTTGGAAGTGAACCAGAAAGAAGTTAAAAAGATTCCACTCTCAGATAATATCATTAGCAGACGGACACATGATATGTCAGCAGACACAGAAGACACTGTGTGCGCCTCTGTAAAGGAAAGTAATTTTTTTGCACTCCAAGTAGATAAATCTACAGATACTGGAGATAAGGCTCAACTATTAGCATTCATTCGTTACATTAGTAATGCTAAACCAGTAAACCAGTTGTATTGCTGTTGTAAAGAGCTTAAAGAAACAACAAAAGGCCAAGATGCATTCGCTACATTAAGTAAGTATTTGGAAGCTGTTGGTTTGTTCTGGAAATCCTGTGTAGGAATTTGTACAGACGGTGTTCCATCAATGGTTGGTTCAATGAAAGGATTTGTAACATTAGTGAAGAAAGCAAATAGTGATGTCATAACAAGATATTGCTTTCCCCATCGTGAGGTGCTGACTGCAAGAACAATCAGCAGTAAGTTGAAAGCTGTACTAGACAAAGGTACAAAAAATGGTGAACTACATAAAGAGTAGACCACTTAAATCACGACTGTTTGGCCAACTATGTGAAGAAGTTGAAGCAAAGCATGTGAGTCTTCTACTGCGCACGGAGGCAACATGGCCATTGAGAGGCAAAGTGCTGTCACGAGTGTATGAATTCAAGGCTGAGTTACTTTTTTTACCCTTGAGCATCAAGAAGAATTTTGTGTTGCTTGCAGATGACACTTGGTCTATAAATTATCCTGCTTAATGGATATCTTTGAACATTTAAACAAGATAAATTCCAACATGCTAGGCAACACTGAAAGTATCTTATCTTCCACTGACAAAATTAATGCTCTGAAAGATAAATTAAGAATTTGGCTTCAAAGTGAAGGAAGGCAACATGGATATGGTCCCACATGTTGCTGCAACAAAGAAGACATTATGCCATTGATTTTTGAGCATCTAGAAGTATCTTCAGAAAAATATTCATTACTATTTTCCTAACCCATGTGGAGAAGACTATGATTGCTTGAGAAACTCATTTATTGCATCAGTATCAAGCTCATCGAAGCTCAGTCTCACAAAAGAAGAGGAATTAATTGAAATACGTATTAATGGCGATCTGAAATTAAAACATAAGTAAGTACCACTGGACGAATTCTGGATAGAGATTAAGAATAAATATTAAGTTGCAAAAATAAACTCCGGTAATTCTTATACAATTTCCAACATCTTATCTGTGTGAGTTGGGATGTTCTGCGCTCTCAAGCAAAAACTAACAGGATGAAAAAACTACAATCGGTCGAGGAAGAAATGAGGGAATGTCTTTCCAATATTCCACATATTATCAAAAGCATCTGCCAATCACAACAAGCCCAAATATCTTACTAAAAAAGTTACGGAAGACAAGTTAGTTTCTGTATGTGTGTTTTACGTGCTTGTATGTTTTATTATTATTATTTTTTTTTCAACAAGGCGGCCGTTTCCCACCGAGAGAATTGGAGTACCTTAGAATAAAAAAAATTAACTGTAATTAAGCAACTTAGCTTATTGACGAATCCACGACTTCGCAGCCATCCCCAAAGTCGTTTTAGAGGAGTCGTCCTTTCCAACCCCTGGGCTGTCAGAAATAAGTGAGTATAAATAATTATATATTGACCCCAGAGGAGCGTATTCCCAAATATTCAGTCAGTTGATAAAAACTGAACAATTGGTACTCACGGAGTTGGGCTGAAAAGCCCGTGTATAACCGCCATCTATAGGTGAATTTTGATGCCCTTGTGACACAAGAACTGTGCAGTCCCCTGCATAACAAGTAACCTCAAAACCTACCTTGCTCGTTGTAACGTGAGCAAGGTAGGTAATGCAATCAAGACAGGTAATGCTGGCTTGATTGCAGAACGTCGCTGAGGAATGTCACACCTAGTCCGATGGTGTTACACTCGCAATTGTTCTTCAATATTTGTCTTTTGCAGTAATTATACAAGAAGCTGTGCACACTTCTCTGTAATATACCGCTACTTTGGATTGTCCCCTTTTAAAACACAAACACACAGAGGATTGTTTTATTAATTATCCCATTGTGGATGTTTCTCTACGAGGATTTATTGCAATCTTGTTTATTTGTTCATCTCACAATAATGTCATTATAAGAAGCTGCACACACTTCTTTTTAATAATTTTCTTGTGATGATGGAGATTGATAGAGGTCGGATAGAGGTCGAGGGTGCACTGTAAATGTCCCTTTGTTATTTCAATGCACACGCTGCAACAGCTCCTGTCCCATGGTTTATTTCAATCTGATGCCCGCTTCTCTGCTGGCCCCCAGCCTGCACTGTATCGCTGACCTAAGCACCTACTTGCTTAACACTACTTGCTTAACACTGCAACAGTTTGCAACTCAAATGCTTGTGTTCTTTGAATATTTCGATCACTGAGAGTTCATGATTGTTCCTCACGTGTATAAAATGAAACAGGAGTTTTCTGTACCTTTCCTGCTACGGCAAAGAGAGTAATTTTTCTCAGTTGTCTGTCACTCATATACACTAACACTAATTTCAAAAGGCTTGGCATACGTGACCAAGATACGTTGCGTACGTGACTTCTATGACGTTCAGAGTAAAAACATGTGGTAATTATTAAACTGTTGATCAGGAAGCTAGGAAGCCCCTTTTCTAGGGGGGGTATCAGCCCTTTCAAGGGCTGATACCCCCCCTCTCTTGGAGAATTTTCTACACAATTATTATTATTGTTATTATTACTAATATTTTTAGTATTATTACCATGTAGAAATAACAATTGTTGGTATGGTCTGTTGGCTCCCACCATGTCATTGGCACAGCAAAAGGCATTCCTTTCCTCTTCCTGTTCAACCATTGGCGAAGATTAGTAGCACAATTGTTGCAGCATATGTGGAGCCCAGTTCTTATCCTGGTCATCAATATGTCATCCAAAATATAGGTGATATGCCTTTCTAACCATAGCAGTTATACGGCGCTTCTGTGAAACAAAGGTCACCTCAGCACAAGTGTAGCAGAAGTTGTCTGCACTGGTCACACAAGTACGAGACATCTGAAAGAAGAAAACAACAAACAATTAGAAGATAAACAGAAAATTTATTCATTACTTTATCATTATAATGACATGACAGCTAAGCAGAAGTATTTACATCGTTCAGTAGGTAGGAAAATAAAATTAATATGCCTCACGTGCATATCAATAGTTTGCTCAGTGGATATTTTTTATAAGTTTAAAAAGTGTTTGGCTAAGTAAATCACCAACCTTTCACCTCAAAATATAAACTTGGAGAGCACAACCACCTTGTATGACTGCTGGAACAATAATGAAGGTCAGTGAGACTGTGAGTGTTGGTAAGAAACACACTGCCACAAGCCTGTTGCAACCTGTTGTGACACGAAGGTGCATATTGAAAACTAGAGCTAACAATTTTAACCATGATATTCATTATCAGTGACCTAAAATTAGTTGGAAATTGCTATTATGGCCTGGAAGCATTTTGGTTGTTGACCAGTGTTAGTGTCAAGAATAGTGTGATATTTTGAGCAGTGTCAGTATTGATAACGTGTTATGAGTGACTTGACCAGTGTTTATGTATATGATGACCTGTGTAACGAGTATGAAGGACGTGACACTGGTGTTGCATGATTTATGTTATTTATTTCTATACTTTAAATTGTCACAGCTATATTACAGTTCTGAGCCTTCATCTCTCAGATACACACAAGCGTGCGTAGCAATACAGAAAATACATTAAATTAATCTGCATATATCATAACTAGCGAGATGGTTAGGACATGATTGTAAAATAACTCATCGAACTTTTTTTTTTTTTTTATATTTTATTTAAAAACAGGTTATGTACAAAAACATTTACCAAAACCTTACCTCAAAACAAGAGGTTAAACATCAACATTACACAAAACATATTAAATGCCTAATAATGTAAACACTAGCAAGGGCCTATTCGGGCCCACAGCCAAACTGGCATGAAAAATATAAAAGTGTCATACACTAAACCTTCTAAAAACACTAACCTATAACACTACACATGACCTTACAAACAAAAGGTCTTTATTGCTCCACTCCACAAAGAGAGTATATCACAAAACAATTTGAGCATACATATCCCTGACAAAAGATAAGGAAACTTCCAACAAACAAAACATGTCATATCAAACATGGGAGTAGTTTCTCAAAACCCCAAATATCCACCCTTCTAAAGAACCATCCCCCCAAAGTGCCTAAAAGCACCCGTACCCTGAAAACCTAAACGATGCACTGTTAGCATCCACTACACAATTTTTTTTTTTTTTTTTTTTTAAACCATATATACAATACATATTAATAAAAGGCCCACAGGACCTATAACATAATATTGACATAATAAAAATGCAAGTTACAAACCCCCATTACCTTACAGTACCATACAAAACATCTCACCTAAACTTTACAATGTTATACCAACACAACCCATATTTTGCCACTCCTCCTCCCCAGCCTCCAGAGGCTACTACTAAAAGTTAATAGACTTCCATCAGTAAATAACACTCACACAAACTTGACAACCCCCCTCCATCCCTACCTCTGATGTCAAACTCATAAAATACTCATTAGAAAAGAGATTACAGAAAAGCCTAGAAATGGTCGTTGTCAAATAGAGTGGCCACCAACACACCAATATTAATACAACCTTCTTCCTAAGGTACATTTCATTATAACACTTCCACGACATCTAACATATATGACAACTTAAACACACTTGCTAACCAGGTGCTACAAGGTCAGCCTATACCATGTGAACCATGGCCCCAACAAGTCATACAACATAGACTCCTAGGCAATGCTGGCCTTGCAAGTGAAAAGTGTAACATGACAAACAAAACAAAAACCACACTCACACACACGCCCAACATACATTCTAGGTCATGGGAACCTGTCTTACCATTACTCATAAAAAAAAAAACCCTGGCTCCACACACAGGAGGCGCCACAAAACAGTGTTGACGCCCACGGTAAGGAACAGGTGATATACCCTGACACCCCGACCCTCCCCAATTTCTACCAAGTCCCCCCACCCACAGACTTTTTTTTTTTTTTTAAATAAACGCCGCCAAAAACCAGAGAAACTGCCTGAACTATGAAGCATCAAAAACCAAAACACCCGCCTATCCCCTGACACCCCGTAAAAACCTTAGATACAGCCACACACACTCTCTGTTACCCCCCCAGCTACCCTGACCAGCCCTCACACTCTACTACCGCACCCTCCCCTTTCCCTAATAAAATCGCGACAGTAAGATTCCGATATCCCAGAGGAAAAGCCTTACACCATCTACCTTCGTAAACCACTTGATTACGACACCGAGTCCTGTAAAACCCTGCCGCTGAAGCTCTAATGCGGACGTCACCTTATTATTCCCATCTGGCACAATTGTGCCCGAGATGCCAAAATTCCCAATAAAAACCTATACCCTGTTTCTCGAACCCTTGGCGGTACCCTCAGCCTCTTCAACCAGTACCACACCAACTTCTAATTATACATTGGATAAATACCTTCCCCTGCACTACCCCCCCCTTCCCCACTCTATCCAACCTACTCACCTTCACTCTCCCAGGCTCCCTAACTACTAAAAGAAACCTCAATAGATCCTCACACCGCAACAAATCCCTACCCTTCCACCACCTACGTACCTCTCTCATGACCTTACCGACCCTCCTGCCTCCAATCTCCCCTCCCACCAAAAATTCCTGCTTAACAAATAAACTTTGAAGCCTACTCCTCAACGGAATCAACCCCAAAACCCCCACCCCCACTACAGCCGTCACAACCTCACGAGCCAACCAGTGCCTCCCATAACTCCAAATATATCTATAAACCCTCACCAACAAACGCCCTATATCACACTCCCGGAGAGGATATACAGCCACCACAAACCAAAGTTTACTATAAATTAAAACATTAACCACCAAGGCACGCTGCAACAACGTGACCTCACCCGGACTAAAACCCCCTAACCGTCCAAGCGCTTTACTCACCACTTCCTCCGAATATAATCCCCTCGCCAAATCACTACAATGACTGAAAATAACACCGCAAATTTTAATACTATTAACACACAGCCACCCCCGCTCCTCCCCAACGGCCCTCCCACCCACGAACCTACCTCCAATAACTTCGATTTCGCCCTGTTGATGCACATACCAGTAGCCCCACCAAAAACCTCAATAATCCTATTAACATTATCTAACCCCTCACCACTCCCTATCAATATGGTCGTGTCATCTACATATCCTACTATTCCCGTCTCACAACCTTCACACCTGTCCCCGTCCCATACCCCCTCTCTAACTAATCTATAAAAGGGGTCCTGCAGACACCCGAAAAGAATCTGCGACAGGGGGCATCCCTGCCGCAAACCCCTCTCTAAACTCACCTGAACCCCTAACTTCCCATTAACTTGTACCCTTGCTAAAGCCCCATCATATAAGGATCTAACCCACCCCACAACTTCCTCCCCAAACCCCTGCTTCGATAAAACCTCAACCAACATTTCCCTATCCACACTATCATATGCGGTTGCCCAGTCTAATCCTAGGACTTCGCCCTCTTCCTTATGTTCCACGAAATTCCTAATTCTCCTATGCCCCGTCCTAATGCTACGTCCAGGTATCCCATACTGGCCAACCTCCAATACCTTTTCCAACACCCTTTTCATGCGATTTGCCAGTATATTTGCATAGATCTTATAGTCTGAGCACAACAATGTTATAGCCCTATACCCCTGCAACCTATCACTATCCCTACCCTTCGGCACCAACACCACTACCCCAGTTCTCTGTACTTCCTCCATTTTACCCCTATCCTTCATCTGATTAAACACCTTCACTAAAACATCCTTCAATACGTCCCAATGAGCTACATAGAAGTCCCCAGGCAACCCATCCACCCCAGGCGCCTTCCCCATCCTCAATCCCTGCACCGCCTGCCATACCTCGTCAACTGTAATCCTCCCACCTAACCCCTTCCTATCCTCCTCTCCCAGTCTCCCTGAATTCCCTCCAAAACAATCCTCCTACTAACCTCATCCCTCTCCCTACCCTCAAATTTACGCTGAAACCATAACCTTGCATAAGCCACATCCCTCTGTCGTGCGTAACACCTGACCCTGATGATACCCACCCATCTCCTCCTCCACCATCAACGCCGCCAGCGTCATGCCCGTTCTACGTTTCCGAAACCTCCGTAATACCGTGCCTGAGGGCCTATCCCCCATAACACCTCTTCTAATTGACTACGTACCCTTATCGCCCTAAAAACATCATTCTGAATATCCCGTAATCTCCCTTAAGGTACGCTATTTCCTGCTGATGGCACCCCCCTCCCCCTCCGTAACAGTCCCTTAACTGCCCCTCCAAATATCGCTGTAACCCATACCTATATCCTGCCTCCTCCACACCTTCACGCCTATAATAACCTCTCACTGCCTCCTTCGCTGTTGTATTCCACCACTTCACCATGTCCTTAATCTCCCTGCCTCCACCCCATAAACCCTCCCACCAAACCGCAAAACCCTCACGATCCCTCCTTTTTAACAAACTTACATTCATCCTCCACAGATCCGAATAAAATTTAACAGCACCCACCCACCCTAATACTGCCACCACACCTCTATGATCTGAAAACCCTACGTCTATGTTACGCACCTCTTCCACATTTATACGTGAGGACACATACACCCGATCTAAACGTGCTGCATATCCTCTCCTTATGAACGTATGTTCCACCATGACATCCCTACCATCTACCACATCTCGAACCCCCACCGCTCCCAGTAAGTCTCTCAACTCCGCTAGTATACATCCTGCACCCCTCGGTTCCACATCACGCTTCCTAATTATGCAGTTCCAGTCACCTGCTAACACAGTTACCTCAGGGAGTCCCCGTAATGCATATACTAAGTAATCCCTCACAAACTCACCCTTTAAACTACGTACATTAACCGCGGGCATATACACGCCAATGAAGCTAACCGGGATATCACCCCATTCACCATCAACCCTAACAATCCTCCCGCCCCTACCTCCTTCCATGACCTCAGATGAAAAGGGCTGGACTCCCTAATACCTACCAACACCCCACCCTTGAAATTTTCAGAACTACCAGTGTACAAAGTAAAACCCCGCAACTTCAGATCCCCACCACACCTAAAATTATGTTCTTGGAGAAAACACACGTCAATGCCCTCTCTCCGCAATGTCCGTTCAACCCACATCCTCTTGACCTCGGCTCTAAGGCCGTTCACATTCATACTGATACACTTGAAGGCTTCAATGGTGGTTTCCCTCGATGCTTCATCGTTCTCGACACTCCTGCTTTGACCACTGACCCACCCCCACTGAGACCTACTCCCTCCTTATCCAAGACCTTACCCTTGACCCCCTCCCTCCCCTGACCACATCCGCGAACACTTTCTTACCTGTCCTCTGACCCGGCGTCAACACGTCATCCTCTACCGAGCCACTTGATCTCTTGCGGGATTCCCCCGCCACCTCCATGACCTCTTCAGACACCTCATTCACATCATTTTCCTCCCTATGAACCACAGCCTCAACCACACACACTCTTACTGATTCCTCACTGCCACCACAAGCACCCTTACTCACATCCTCACTCAGCACTTCACCCGGGCTTGCTGTTACCTCTGGGTAGTCCTTCACCACGGACTCCTCTCCCACAGAAGGTGGACTGTCAAGCATCATCCTCAGGTCCTCCATCATAGGCCCCGTCAACTCCACCAAATCGTCCACCTCCTCCTGCACGACAGCAACCTTGCTGTCTTCCACCATCACTGGTTGCGTCACAGGTGGCAAGGAGACCACCACCACCTCCGCTTCTTCTACCACGTCACTCCACCATCTATCTCCACCGTCCATGTACCCTGCACCTCCTGGACCACACCTGAAGGGCCCTCCGCACCATGCTCCTGCCCCCCACATTGTTGCTGGGGTCGTGGTCCACGTCTCACACGCTGCTGCTATATGCCCTGGCTGACCACAGAGCCGACACGTCCGTACTTGCCCCACGTATGTCACGTAAACTTGCGTCCTAAATTCTGGCATCAGGACGTACGAGGGGATTGGCCTCCTCAAAGACATCTTTAAACTGTAAGATCCCTCCGGCATTCCAGCGTAGGTACCATGCGCCCACCTGCCAACATTTGCCGCATGGATCACTCCATATGCCTTAAAAACATCTCTCACATCCACGGCATCCGCTTCAAAAGGGATGTTCCGTATACGTATCCACGTAAAGTTGCTGATACATCCCTTAATCTCACCTCCAAACCCTCTGAAACGACCATGCGCTTCTCCTGGTAGACATCAACAACCCTCTCGTAGGCACCACTTGTCAAGAACTTCACAAACACTCGTGTAGCTCCATTTAATGAAATCCCATAAATGTCTGCTGTGGGAATTCCATAAGTGTCTCTGAGAATGGCTGGCAAGAGAACTTCAGCATTTGACGGATAAATAGCGCCAACAAGCACCTCTATGCACACAGTATGCACTCTCCTTCTATACGTCTCCGCCATATTGGAGAAAATAAAGTTGTCAACACTGGCCACCAGGGAAACCAGCCAGCACACCCGCTCACCACAGTGACCGGGCAGCGAATGTCTCATCGAACTAAGGCTTCGAACCCATGGCAAGTCAGTCTTAAAGCTAGCAGGCCAGTTCATTCTCCGCTGTACCATGCTAGCCTGATAGCTTCACTCACGTAGCTAAATTTCTATACATCATAAGAAGGTTAGCATGGACTCCATTGTGACAATAAAAGCAGTTTTTTACAAACGAATCTCACATCAGCACGGCTATGACATGTTCTAGCTCAAGTCTTTTCAAAAGCCATCATTATGGTCAGTCATAAAAGCTTTGAAGGGACTTGAGCTAGAGCCCGCTACAGCCGTAATAATGAGATTCGTTAGCTAGAGAAAGCTGCATATGTGGCCACAGTGTGACCCATGCTAACTTTCCAAGTTTTCATAGGAATTCTCACAGCTGGGCTACATATTTTAGCTAAGCATGGTATAGTAGATATCGCATTGACCTATTAATTTTAGGTCTGACTTGTCTTGGGTTCTAACCCTCGGTTCAGTGAGTTGTATATATATTATTAAATCATGAATTAAACAGTAACCGTTAATGTGTGTACAGCTGTCTGGAGGTGTCAAGTTATTCCATTAATGTGTGTACAGCTGTCTGGAGGTGTCAAGTTATTCCATTAATGTGTGTACAGCTGTCTGGAGGTGTCAAGTTGTTCCATTAATGTGTACAACTGTCTGGAGGTCAAGTTGTTCCACTAATGACTCAGACTCACAATGTAAAATGATTCAGAGATGATTAGGTCATATTCACTAAGTGCTGAAGCCTGAACTATGAAATACTATTAAGAACGAGGATGTCAGTTATACAACAATGGTCGTACTTAAGTTTTTTTTTAATCACAAATTACAAATTGATATTAACTTTACTTACAAAATATTTAAAAAAATTATAATACATTTGCTTCCTTAGTTATGAAGTTTAAGATTTCACCGTCGTGAAGAATTACGGAATACATTATAGAACACGTTTCGTCAGGTAAATTTTGATTTATCAGACCAAAGCCCAATTGATGTCTGGTGCAGAAATAAACATAATAATCTTTACTTCTACAAAGTACTTGTACAACTGATGTACTTGAACAGTAGTTGACATCACTGACATGCTATATGAAAAGTCTGTGGTTATTCAGAGCACTGCGGGTAAATTAAGTTAATCTAGTCCACCAGGATGCGACCCACAACAATCGTCTAACACCCAGTACCTATTTACTGCTAGGTGAACAGGGATAACCGGTGTAAGGAAACATACCCAACGTTTCACCCTTGCCTTGGATCGATCTCGGAAATTCAGTGTATAAGCTTAGGACACTTCGTTATTCTAATTGTATTGCTTAATATGTGAAGGTCATGAGGAAGTCCAAGACCAGATACAGTCTCGTGGTGACTTCCTGTAATATTGAATGATTGTAAGTAATCAGTCATACAAATTAACTGAGAGCTGCTCACAGAGTATTGATTGTTTTTGTCTGGACAAAATATACCTTTAAGGGATCAAATCTGATTAAGTCTCATTACACAAACTCTGTATGATCCATAAAGGTTTAGTGATCCTATGAATTATAATTATAATTATAATGTGAACATATGTGGCAGGTCTTTCTGTACTTGTTTAAGTCGTCTTGTAGTACGAAGTTGTTTGAAAAATGAGTATCAAAATCAGCTTGGACGTAAACATCGATTATACGCTCAAACTATTGTCATGATCGTCAGGCGATGGTGGAGATGCGCGGGTGATGGTCGCTCCTCCACCACCACTCGCCAGTTCTACCCCGGACGTCGTCGTGTTAGTGTATAGAGCGCTAGTTGTCGTGATCCTCTGTCGCTGCACAAAACGGTGGAACACTTATTTTTCCTGTGGTATAATTAATGTTTTACTCGTGCGTTTGACTAATGGAAAGTGAGTTGAAGATATGTATAGTTACACTTGCGTCATACAGTGTTGACGAAGTTTTTACCAACTTGTTTCACTTTAGTGAGTCCCTGATGTCTTGACCTGGTCGCTGGCGTCATCAGGTAAGTGTTGAATGGAACAGTAAAAGTTGTCCAACCTGTTTTCCTGCAGTTTTTAACTTATTTTTGTTTGATTGATAAATGGTTTATCTTTCAGTGGAAAATGTATGTTCGTTAATATCATGCATTTATTATACATTTAATCATGTTATTTACAGAGCAATCGAATTCTTTTCATTTTAAGTTATCTAAGGAAATTCAAAGACAATTACACTCTTAGGTCCGTCCAGGTAACAAAAATTACAATATTAATATTATTTTTCGATATATGTTTTTTTTTTTTTATATATATATATATATATATATATATATATATATATATATATATATATATATATATATATATATATATATATATATATAAATGTAATGACTAATTTTTTTGTGAAGTGAGTCAGATGAGTGTGTCAATGTCACTACTAGTGTGTCCGTCACTCATAGTGTGTCCGTCACTACTAGTGTGTCCGTCACTACTAGTGTGTCCGTCACTACTAGTGTGTCCGTCACTACTAGTGTGTCCGTCACTACTAGTGTGTCCGTCACTACTAGTGTGTCCGTCACTACTAGTGTGTCCGTCACTACTAGTGTGTCCGTCACTACTAGTGTGTCCGTCACTACTAGTGTGTCCGTCACTACTAGTGTGTCCGTCACTACTAGTGTGTCCGTCACTACTATGTGTGTGTCCGTCACTACTAGTGTGTCCGTCACTACTAGTGTGTCCGTCACTACTAGTGTGACCGTCACTACTAGTGTGACCGTCACTACTAGTGTGTCCGTCACTACTAGTGTGTCCGTCACTACTAGTGTGTCCGTCACTACTAGTGTGTCCGTCACTACTAGTGTGTCCGTCACTACTAGTGTGACCGTCACTACTAGTGTGTCCGTCACTACTAGTGTGACCGTCACTACTAGTGTGTCCGTCACTACTAGTGTGACCGTCACTACTAGTGTGACGGACTGAGCCTGAGTCCTGTCTTATAGACGGATCCCTGAACATGTAGATAAAATACGCAGATGTCATTCATAAATTTGGACACAAGTAGGCCTGCTCTACGCATGCAGGCCTACTATTTGCAAGTAAGCCTATTATACCATCAGTGGCAATGGCAAAGATACATTCAGGCGATGCCTCTGCTAACTGTTATTTGTTTTAATTAATGTTTCATCAGAATTTTTCCAGTTACCAAGACAAAATTGTGGCTCATTTGTCCAGTTTCTGATGAGATCAATATTTGAGGGTTTAGTAATTTCTGCTGGATGTGTTAACAAGTTGTCAGCACTTAACCCACTTGTTTAAAAGTTACACACCCCTCACACGCTGGTGAGGGGCTCTTGATCTAGGGAATTGGATCTGTGCTCTAGTTCCCTGAATTGATTCTGAATACCTTCAATATCCCCCCAACATGTGCTGTATAATCCTATGGGTTTAGCGCTCCCCATGATTATAATAATAATAATTAAAAGTTACACCGGACATTAGCTTTACTCTGGCGTGCGCTGCATGTTCCTGAAGCTGTGGTTGGTAACATGTAGGCAAAGTCTATCCAACTGTCCCCCTCAAGGGAGGTTCCTTGACGCTGGTGAGGGGCTCTTGATCTAGGGATTTGGATCTGTGCTTCAGTTCCCTGAATTAAGCCTGAATGCCTTCCACTTCCCTACGGGTTTAGCGCTTCCTCATGATTATAATAATAATATCCAGCTGTCTCATACTGCTATATTATTCCGCTGTCAACATTTGGCTACTGCTGTAAGATTGAGCTCAAAGCCCGTATGGTTTCTGCTACATACATTCGTTGATTATATTTCTGCTCATGTAATATAAGGAGTGTTCCTCTTGTTAGAACTATACTGGGGGTAAAGTCTCGTAAGATTCTTTCGGGATCATCTTGGCACTTTCAGGATCATCTTGGCACTTTGAGGATCATCTTGGCACTTTGAGGATCATCTTGGCACTTTCAGGATCATCTTGGCACTTTCAGGATCATCTTGGCATTTTCAGGATCATCTTGGCATTTTCAGGATCATCTTGGCACTTTGAGGATCATCTTGGCACTTTGAGGATCATCTTGGCACTTTGAGGATCATCTTGGCACTTTGAGGATCATCTTGGCACTTTGAGGATCATCTTGGCACTTTCAGGATCATCTTGGCATTTTCAGGATCATCTTGGCACTGGTTTCTGCACGTGATTCATGTTCCGGTGTCAGTTTTTAGTGTCTTGGCCGGCGTCTGTAGTTTGAGTTCATAGTCATTATCCTAAAACTCTACTATTAGCTAGGTTCAATGAACGTTAGTCCTCAAACACTCGTATAACGTAATACATATACATATATAAACTTCATTATGCATAGTGAAGATACTCATAATGAACGTGTAGCATGCACCCATATAGATGGTTTAGAGCCTTGTTTACTTTCAGTACTTCAATATAATCTTAATTTTTAAAGGAGTCGATGGGTAAGCCAGCGAAAGGCCTTTGTCAGATGACCGAAAGCTCCAGTAGCGAGTCATCATATGACTAAGACCCGAGTCAGGAAACGGTTATGTTTCCTGACAAATCTTACCTAACCTTCACTTTTATATAGGTAATAATTTAGTTTTTCACTTTTGTGTATCACGTGTTCGTTGTTGACAAGTTTATTACATGTCCTCTGGTAAGGGAATGTCTGTAGTGGTAATCTGGTGAATATTTGAGTGCCTTTTTGACTGGCTTCAAATTTTCAACGGTGATACATTTTACTTAGAATAGGGTTCGAATTATTATAAGGCTGTGTAGGTTTCTAATTTACTAATTTGACAGATACTGTTAATTTGCGATGCCTTTGCATCAGAACACAATATATTGTGATCAGTTTAGACCATCAGTTCTTGCGTGTCTTCCTTAGAGGAATGTTCAGTTATCTTCTGACTGTGGAGGCGCAAGTTTGTTAAAAAGAATTGGAGGAAATTTTCTTAGTAACTTAAGAATGCCTATTCCGAACAACTTCAAACTTGCGGTGCTGATACTTCTAATCAAGAGATGGTTCAGTATTATGTCTAATTTGCAAAATAAAAATAAAATTTAATTTAATGGGTTCTGTGCGATAACTGGAGAATGCCTCTAACGATAAGCTTCAAACTTGAAGGGATAGTATATTTTGTAGCCCTCAAAAATTTTCTTTGTTATTGGGTTGTGGAGCTCTTGGCAGGGTTGAGTTCTACTTCCTAAGTCTGATAAGACTACTGAGCTCTTCTCCCTTTTAAAGTTTAAAGGTACAGTAGTTACTGTGCCTCGTGTGTATTGAAGTAGTTAGTATGCCTCTGTTGTGAGTTACTGAGTTTCTTGTGTGTATTGAAGTAGTATGCCTCTGTTGTGAGTTACTGAGTTTCTTGTGTGTATTGAAGTAGTTAGTATGCCTCTGTTGTGAGTTACTGAGTTTCTTGTGTGTATTGAAGTAGTTAGTATGCCTCTGTTGTGAGTTACTTGTTTCTTGTGTGTATTGAAGTAGTTACTGTGTTTCTCATATGTACTGAAGTAGATATTAGGAACACAAGTGTAGATATGGCTTGCACACCTGGCAGTAATGAGATTACCACTTGGGAACAAGCAAAAGACAGCAGAGAATAACTGAATTATATTTCCTTCACCAAAACATGCTGGTATTTATCGTATATTATAACCTATGTACAGTATTTACACTGTACACTGAGGCAAAATCAAGCATAAGACACAGTGATCAATGAGGCAAAGGCCAGCACAAGACACGGTGAACCATGAGCGACTAACAGTGAAGGCAAGTCTGCCAAAGTTGTTTCGACAAGTGTACCACATCGCTTCACAGCTTTGGCGAGATTCCTTGTGGTTAGTTGGTTGAACCGAGGTAACCCTCTGATCATTAAACTCTTAGCATCTGGTTCGCTGGTGGGTACATACATGCCTATATGGGTGTGTGACATGCCTATATGGGTGTGTGACATACCTATATGGGTGTGTGACATGCCTATATGGGTGTGTGACATGCCTATATGGGTGTGTGACATGCCTATATGGGTGTGTGACATGCCTATATGGGTGTGTGACATGCCTATATGGGTGTATGACATGCCTATATGGGTGTGTGACATGCCTATATGGGTGTGTGACATGCCTATATGGGTGTGTGACATGCCTATATGGGTGTGTGACATGCCTGTGTGTGTGTGTGTGACATGCTGTGTGTGTGTGTGTGTGACATGCCTATGTGTGTGTGTGACATGCCTATATGTGTGTGTGTGACATGCCTATGTGTGTGTGTGTGACATGCCTATGTGTGTGTGTGTGACATGCCTATGTGTGTGTGTGTGACATGCCTATGTGTGTGTGTGTGACATGCCTATGTGTGTGTGTGTGACATGCCTATGTGTGTGTGTGTGACATGCCTATGTGTGTGTGTGTGTGACATGCCTATGTGTGTGTGTGTGACATGCCTATGTGTGTGTGTGTGACATGCCTATGTGTGTGTGTGTGACATGCCTATGTGTGTGTGTGTGACATGCCTATGTGTGTGTGTGTGACATGCCTATGTGGGTGTGTGACATGCCTGTGTGTGTGACATGCCTATGTGGGTGTGTGACATGCCTAAGTGGGTGTGACACATGCCTATGTGGGTGTGTGACATGCCTATATGGGTGTGACATACTCTTAATATGCCACAGTAGAGTTACATTGCCTTTTGCGTGCACTGAGGTAGACCTGTGCCTCTTAAGTTCACCAAGGTAGATCTACTGTGCCTCTTGCGTGCACCAAGGTACATCTACTGTGCATCTTGCGTGCACCAAGGTACATCTACTGTGCCTCTTGCGTGCACCAAGGTATATATATCTACTGTGCTCTTGCGTGCACCAAGGTACATCTACTGTGCCTCTTGCGTGTACGGAGTTAGTTACTGTGCCTTTGCGTGCACCAAAAAGACCTGTTCCTTTACGTTCCTCTTTTATTGACTTGCCAATTATTTTTTTTTATCTATATGAACTTAAAAATTACAATCAAATATATTTTCTTAGAGAATATTAAAGTTTGTTAAACATAATAACACTGCAGAATTAATGAGAAATAGCGTTTTAAATTTTCCTGAGATTGTGTACCCTTGTAATAAGAACATAAGAACATAAGAAAGGAGGAACACTGCAGCAGGCCTGTTGGCCCATACTAGGCAAGTCCTTCACAATCCATCCCACTAACAGAATAATTCCCCAACCTAATTTTCAATTCTACCCAAGAAATAAGCTTTGAAGATTCTATTAACTCAAGTGCGAGTCCCACTCAAATTCAACCCTCTCACTCATGAATTTATCCAACCTAAATTTGAAACTACCCAAGGTCATAGCTTCAATGACCCTACTAGGCAGGCTGTTCCACTCATCAACTACCCTATTTCCAAACCAATATTTTCCTATATCCTTTCTAAATCTAAACTTATCCAATTTGAAACCATTATTGCGGGTTCTCTTGGAGAGATATCCTCAAGACCTTATTTATATCCCCCTTATTAATACCCATCTTCCACTTATATACCTCGATCATGTCTCCCTCATTCTTCGTCTTACAAGTGAATGTAATTTAAGAACATAAGAACATAATAATGGAGGAACACTGCAGAAGGCCTACTGGCCCATACAAGGCAGGTCCTTATCAAAACCACCACTACCTAAGAATTTACTCCTGTACTCAACACTAATCAAACCCAGCCCCTCCCACTCATATATTTGTCCAATCTCTTTAAAGCCACCCAAGGTCCTAGCCTCTATCACCCTACTGGAAGATTGTTCCACGCATCTACAACTCTGTTCGAAAACCAGTACTTGCCTATGTCCTTTCTAAATCTAAATTTATCCAATTTAAATCCTTTATTTCTGGTTCTTACTTGGTTCGATATCCTCAGTATTTTATTAATATCTCCTTTGTTTATGCCCATCATCCACTTGTACACCTCGATGATATCTCCCCTCATTCTACGTCTCTCCAGAGAGTGGAGATTCAATGCTCTAAGTCTATCTTCATACGGGAGATTTCTTATACTGTAAATCATTTTAGTCATTCTTCTTTGTATGTTCTCCAATGAATCTATATCCATCCTGTAGTAAGGAGACCAAAACTGAGCTGCATAATCCAAATGAGGTCTCACTAGTGATGTATAGAGCTGTAAAATAACTTAAGAACATAAGAACATAAGAAAGGAGGAACACTGCAGCAGGCCTGTTGGCCCATACTAGGCAGGTCCTTCACAATCCATCCCACTAACATAATATTTGCTCAACCCAATTTTCAAAGCCACCCAAGAAATAAGCTTTGACAATTCTACCCACTCATGCGCGAGTCCCACTCAAATCCAACC
>WNWK01031947.1:0-22293 GCA_009830355.1 Cherax destructor
CAGGCTGGTAAGGGTTGATGGTAGCGTTTGGATTTTTCTGGTTTCCCCCTTTCTGTATTTTTTTTTAAATTTGGGCCTTTTGTTAATGGTTTTAAAGGATGCTGGGTGTTAGCCAGGATTTTTAAAGTCTCTTAGCTGTGATCTGTTTATTTTTTTTTAGGGCAATGTTTGTTATAGAGGTGGGGGGTTTTTGAAAGGGAAATTCTTGATGTTTCATTAGTATCTGTATATGTTTCTAACTCATTTCCCAGTCAATGTTAATCATAGCGTTATAAATTTTTTACAGCTGATTTGTATGATAATCTATGTATAACTGGATTTGTGTATACCTGAATAAACATTAAGTAAGTTAAGAAATTCGATGAAAATGATGACTCAAAACTTACTTCTACAATGTTTGAGATTATAGGGACACTGACAACAAGCAGTACTGTGCCACCATCTCCCCCAAATGTAAGTGTAAGTATTTTTTATATTGTGAATATTTTTATTTATAAATTAAATGTAAATATTTTTATTTATAAATTAAAGTGTAAATGTTTTTTATTTATAAATTATGCACATTGTTTGGTGATAGTGGTGGTTGCTTTCTGCTGAAACCGACTACCCCCCGGTTATGGTCAGTGGCCCCCAACAATAACACAAGACACTCCAGCAGTTCTTGATTCGTACTGACATGTTTTTTTCATTCTAGAGTTTATATCATGTTTCTATGTTATTAATATTATTTTCATATTAGATGGTGCTAGATAAATAAGCCGCAGAGTTCATATTAGTGTCATTGAAGGGCATCTTGTCCTCCCTAAACAAACTCTCCTGACTCTCCATATGAAAAAGAGTCTTCAGTAAAGGTAACGTTCAAATGTTCATTTATCCTTTAAAAATTAGTGCTTTATATTTTTTTCATTTTTTTCTGTATGTAAAACATATTATTTTTCTTTAAAAAAAATTTTTTTGGGAAAATTTTTGGGGGGAAACAGATTAATTGTATTTACATTATTTCTTTAAATAAATTACGTAATTTTGTGTTAAGTAATAGCCCCAAACGGATTAATTATGATAGTCGAGGACCACTGAACATAATTCATTTTTAATGTCCCCAAAAAAATGCCTTGCATAAGGGGGTGCTTACTATAATGAAATATATGTTATTTAGAGAAATTGTATAATAAAACTGTATTATCTTTTTCCCTACCCTATTTCCCATTTTATTTAAACCCCCTTGTGCCCATGTTGGCAGTTTGACTGGGTAAAGGGACTATTTACTAAATCAAACTTTTTTTAGTGGCCTTCAACATACAGTGGCCCCCCACTTTCCCGGCTGGTATCGGTTGGCTCGGTTTGATTTTTTTTTGGGGGATTTTCTCCGACAATCGGCCTTTTCCCGACTATTGGCCCATGTACCCAGACCTGTCCGCCTGTTCGTTTGCGCACCCCCCGGGGGCGCGTGGAGCTGGTTTTGCACCATTGAGTGAACATTACATTTCACAATAAATTTATTGTTTAGTGCTTGTTTATTGATTGTTACTGTGAAATGCCACCATGGCCCAAAGAAACCTAATAGTGGCAGCTCTTTGGAAAAAAAGGACACATGATAAATTGAAGAAAGAAATTGTAGCAAAGTACCAAAGTGGAGGAAAAAGAGGGGGGGAGAATTGGTTTTAATTCAGTGATTCACTGATTTACGATATGTCATCTAAAAGCACAAATCGAAAAGGCTTCCCGCCCGCGATAAAGTGTAGCTTGCAGCGTAGCAAATGTTCGAAGAAAAAAGCATGAAAATTAACTCCATTGTTGTTTGGGGAGTAATATAGGGGGACTGAGACCAAGCCACCCTCTGCCACCATCTCTTGAAAGGCAAGGGACAGGGGCCCTGAGTAACTAGCATAATTCATTCCAGTTCCCCAAATGCCATTACTGACAATTTATCCCTTAAAGGGAAAAATGTCAAGTAGGGTTTGTCATTTAGACCCCAAAATTCACTTACAATATTATACTTAAAATTTACGATTTCCGGGGGGCTTTCCCGGGGGTCCACTGTATTTTTTTTTATAAAAAATATTTCTTATTTATAAATTCGTACATTGTTTGTACGGAATTAGTGGTGGTGTGGGGTGGTGCTGCCTCCATCCCAGCAGTATATACGCTTATGGTAGTGGTCTTTTAAACCCAACAACAATAACACTACCGAGTTCCCTCATACATTGAAAATTTTATTCATTCTATTATATCATGTTTCTATATTATTAATATTGTTTATTATGTCATATTAGATGGTGTGATAGATAAATAAACTGTAGTTTTTATTAGTTGTTAAGGGGCTATCTTGTCCTGCCTCCCCAAAATAACTCTTGCCCTCTCTATGCCAACAAGAGTCTTCAATAAAGATAAAACTGATTCAAATGTTCATTTTTCCATTAAAATTATGCTTTTTATTTATTTCTATTTTTTTCTGTAAAAACTATAGTATTTATTCTTTAAAAAATGAATTTTTTGGGGAATATTTTTGGGGGGAAAACGGTTAATTGTATTTTTTTTCTTATGGGAAAAATTAGTTCAACTTTCAGCCAGTTCGAGTTGAGGGATGCTCCTGGCGGTTACGGCCCATACTCTGGTTCCACTGTACCCAGTTAGGTTTTCATTTCAATTGCTGCAATGAGAACCCAAGAATGTAAACACACAAAAAACACACCCCTAACCACAGTGAACTTCTTTTTTTACTTCTTCCATTCTTTGTTCTTCCTCTTTCTACAATAAATACACCTCTGACCCACATTAAGACTACAAAGTATTTTAAGGTAAGTAATGAGTGTATTATATCATTGGGCTATGAGACTGTAGTTATGGCAGGAAAATATAAAAGGGGAAAAAAATCTTCTGCTAATCATTGATAATTGTTCTTGAATTTTTTTTCTTATACTGGCCATCTCCACAATGGGGGTGCCTAAAAAAGGAATTTAAAACCCATCATTCCACTATCACTTTTTTCCCAGAGGTGATTAATGCAACAGTTCTACAGTTCACATGTCCCTCCAAATAGCAGATACCCCAACCCTCCTTTAGAGTGGGGGACTGGTTAAGATATTCTATCATTGCAACGTTATATTTTTAGGAGTTTTTCTAAATTCATCAAGAACAAAAAGAAGGCAATACGACTTGATTTCTGGAACTAGAGGGTTGGGAAAGGGAGGTGTTTAGGATCTGAAAGAAAAGTGATTAGCCGAACTCCAACTCATCCCAGTTCTTCTCAGACCTGAGCTTAGACCTCACTCCCTTCATTTTATTAGGGGGGTCTTTTGTGACTTGTAACCAAACGATCTTACCTTAAATATTTATTTTAAGTGATTTTAAGGAAAACGTTTGGCCAAATTCTTAGTTTGTTTTCATTAGTTTTAATCGGAACTTGGGGCTCTAAAATTAATAAAAACCCCAAAAGTTAAGAACATTTTGATTGTTGGACTTTGATTACATTTAATAATATATCCAAAAATTTTTTACAGCATTCTGTGTGCTGTAATCTAATTACTTGCTTTGGATGGAAAAACAATATCTTTTTTAATTGATAATAAGCGGGTTGCTTATATGTAGGGGGATAATTCCATGACATAGTTTGTCCTCATTTTTTTGTATATTTAATAAACCCAGAATTTATTCATTTAAAAAAGTACACCCACCCCTCAGAGCTGGAATTTAAAATATGGGCATACATTTTTTAAAAGTACAGTGGTCCCTGTGTTTTGGAAAAAACCCTTTACGGGCAGACCTTAACATGTTGCTCAGAAGTAAAAACCTTTTTTTCCCAAAAAAATAAAAAATACAATTAATCCCCCCCCCCAAAAAAACCCAAAAAATTTTTTTTTAAAAAATAATAAAAGTTTTACATACCAAAAAAATTTTAAAGTAAAAAATTTTTTAAAAATTAAAAAAATTTTAAAAAAAAATTTCACCTTTTTTTAAAAGGGGTTTTTGGGGGATCGGGGAAAATGAGGGGGAGTGAGGGGGAGTGTTTGAAGGGCAATCCCCCCCCCGTTCCCACACCCTGCACCTCACCTCCCCCAAATGCTCCCCCTTTGGGATAAAACCCACACTCCCCCATGCCGCTCCACTGGTGTGCCACTGGATTTTTTGGGGCCCATGTGACTTTTTTTCCCGTGACACTAAACCCAATAAAAAAAAAATTTTTTGAATGTTTAAAAAAAGGGGGGGAATTTTTCTAATGGTAAACAACCCAGACGGGGGCGTCCTGCGCGATGAGGTGCAAGGGGGGCAGGCGGACAGGTCTGTCGGCCCGACAAGGGAAAAACAAAAAAGCCTCAAAAACCCCAAATCAGATTTGGTCGCCCGGGATCATGAAATAGCCCCAAACGGGAAACTGGTTTCCCCTTTTTTTTCCAATTTTTTGATTTTTTTTGGGGTGCCCTTTCCCAAACATTTTTTTTTTTAAAGAACATTCGGGGTGCTCTGCTGAGAATGTACTTTTCAATAGATCATTTCTCTGTTACCGAAATTAATGTTGTTTGAAGCCACACTCAAGAGATTTTGAATGTGGATGGTTGTCCTAGTTTTCACTCCCCGGGGGGGAAAAACGGGGGGAATATGAACCCCCCCCAAAAGGAAAAAACCTTTTTTGATTTTTTTAAAACCTTTTCAGGGTCCGCCCCCAGATCTACTGCTTTTGTTTGGGGCCAAGTCGAGATCACGCCCTAGCGGCTTCAAATTTAGAGCAAGAAGGTTTGGGAGGCCACATCTAAGAGAATGGATCTGGTGGTCAGTGTGGGGAAAAAAAAAAAAAGGGGGCCCCCCATTGTTGGGGGGGGAAAGCCATCCCCAAAGCTTTCTTCATCATGCCTGGCGGCAAGGAAGCTTTTCCCCCCCAATTCTGACTCTCCCTTCCCAAGAAGGGTTTTAACACTGATTACACAAGTTCAAACACTAAACCCCCAAAAACTATCTCACGGGAACCCATCCAACATACTATTCCTAGCCCTGGGCCAACCCAAAGAAGTTTCAATTTTTAATCAAAAATTGATAAACACGGGAGGTGACCTAAATAACTTCCACCTTTTTTTTATTTTTTTTTTTAAAAATCGGGGCCGATTCCCACCAAGGCACCTTTTAATTTTATGGGGGGTTTTTTTGGGTATGGCTTGACCATATGGTACAATGGTGCCATATGGGGACATTATACCAAAAACATTTAAAATATGGTACAGAGACAGGGACTCTAATGGGGAAAAAAATCACTTGTCAGACTTTTTTTTTATCCCGGTTCTTTTACACATATTGTTTATGATAATCTATGTACAGGGGGGCCCCCCTAACGAAAACACCCCGAAATCAAAAAATTTTGTAAGTAAAAATTTTGTGCTTGTGGAAGTGTATTTTGGGGTCTGAAAAAAAATAACATACTTTACATTATTTCTTAAGGAAGAAATTTTTCCCAATGGCACTTTTTAGGCTTCTGAATAAATTTTGCTCGTTAGGGGGGGGTCCACGGGAAAAAAAAGTTTGTGTATACCTGAATAAACTTGCAACTCCACATACCCAGGAAGTTTATTCAGGCCCGTGGTACCGACTACCAAAAATTTTTTTATTCCAGAATGCTGTTCAAGTGCCATTACCAAACGAATTTATCTCCTTAAGAAAAAACAAAAAAGACTAGTCCTTTTTAACCCCAAAATTACACTTACAAAAAACATTTAAAAAAAAAAACTACATAAAAGGGGGGGGTTTTGACCATCGTAAGTCCAGGTACCACTGTATATACAAATATAGTTACATAGATTATCATACATAGAAAATATGGGGGAAAAACCCTTTTGGAAAAACCCAAAAAGTCAGTGACTTTTTTTCCTTTGGGGTTTCCCGAATCTGTACCATATGGTGCCACGACATGCAGCATGGGGGGAGATGAGGCACCAGCCCAGACTGAGAGTGAGTCTGGGACCCCCCCTGACCAGAAATTTTTGGAAAAAACATTGTCATCCACTGGGGGGGGAAGGGGGGATACTGTGGTTAAAAGTATTTGTTTTTTTGTAAAAATAATGCTTATGCCTCATGTCTATAAGCATAATTTTTAAAAACATACTGATCCACAGATGAGTAAGACACCACTGTGCATGACTTTTTTTCAAAGACTTTCACAGTTTTGGGGGAAATTTTAGGAACATGTCCAGTGACTGTACATAGTAAATATATAATAGAACAACTAATATACAACATTTTTGCATGTATTTTGCTGTAATCAAGTTTTTGGAAGGGGCTATAATGTTGAACAAATTAGTGTTTTTTGCCCCAATACAATGAGTGTACATATATGCATTATACATTATACGGGGCCCCCCGTTTTTGTAAAATTCCCTGAAGTCCCCCTCATCCAAACCCCAAAAAATTTTCCCCTTAAGGAAAATTTCACGAGGTTGGTCTATTTCAGACCCCAAAAATACATTCCCCCACAAGAACTTACAAAATTATACTTACATAATTGAAATTTGGGGTTTTTCTTAACCGAGGGTCCACTGTATTGGTCTCACAGGTCTTTGGGTTACTGAATTTTCCAAAAACCCATTGTACATCTTTATCATGTCAAACCTAACGCCCCCATAAGAAGGAAAAAAAAATTGAACTATGAGAACAGATTACATCCAAAAGGGATATAAAAAGCCCTTTAAAAAACCCTATCTGAAATTCGGGGAACTAAAGATATCCACAAACAGAACAATCGCAAAAAAAACCAAAATAACCCCTCCCCCCCACCTTTTAAAAACAGCAAACACCAATGATTTCTTCTCCACCATAGGGGGGGCAAGCAAAATCCCAAGTTCAAACACTCAACCAAAAAAACTCCCCTTCACTGGCACCTATCCCCATCCCTATTCCAGCCCTGACCAACCCAAAGAAGTTTCACTTATAATCAAACACATTGATAAACAAGGAAAGGTGACCAAATAACCTTACCCCCTTTTTTTTTATTTTTTTATTAACACACGGCCGATTCCACCAAGGAGGGTGGCCAAAAGAAAAACTTTCATCATCGTTCCTCCATCACTGTTTGCCAGGGGGGTGCTTTACACTACAGTTATAAAACGGAAAACATTAACACCTCCCTTCAGGGGACACTGTACTTCCCATTCCAGGACTCAAGTCCGGCCTCCGGTTTCCCCGAACCCCTTCATAAATGTTATTTTGCACACTCCAACAGCACGTCAAGTATTAAAAACCATTTGTCTCCATTCACTCCTATCAAATACGCTACATATGCTTTCTGGAAGTCCAACCCCCTTTTGCACAAAAAAACTTCCTTTCCCCTCCCTCCAACCTTTCCTAGGCCACCCCACCCCCCTTCCTCCACTACAGATTTATACATTCGGGTTATTCTGTCTCGCTCCATTCTTCTACATGTCCGAACCCCCAACAACCCTCCTCAGCTCTCTGAAAAGGTTTGGTAATCCGCACCCTCCCAATTTCCAAACCCAATTCTCTGCATTAATTCACACCACACATTGACCTCAGACATGACATCTCCACTGCCTCCAGCCTTCTCCTCGGCAAATTCATCCCATGCTTCACACCCATATAAGAGTGTTGGTACAACCTACCCCATACTTCCCTTTTTTACTTCCATGGACAAAGTTCTTTCCCCCAAAGACTCCAAGTGCTCCACTCACCCTTTTTCCTCATCAAATGATTCACCTCATCCTTCATAGACCCATCTGCTGACATGTCCACCCCAACATTCGAATACATTCACCCCCTCCATACTTTTCCCCCTCCAATCTGATACCATCTTTCGCCCCCTAATTTTTTGTTATCCTCATCACCTTACCCCATAATAAAGGAGATCAAACAGACCTGAATAACCAGGCCGATATCTAACTTACCCCCTCTCCCAAAATTTTTAATTTCACATTGATATATTCCTTTTTCACCTCCCACAACATACCCAACCACTGTTTAATTTGGATTAGGCCTAATAAATATACAAAGATGCCATTAACACATGCTAGAAATAATTACACCGCCTGAGAAAAAGAAATCCCAGTGGGAATCTTCATTGATTTCAAAGCTTTGATCTTTACCAAAGATCTGTTACACCTAAAATTATACACTAGGGTATAAGAGAACACTCCCCCCAACTACCTAAAATCATACCTTTGCAACAGCCAATATGTGTAACAAATGGAGCTAGCTCTACCGCCAAAACTAATTACAGTAGGGTCCCACAGGAAGGTTTTGGGGCCCCCTTTCTTTTCATTTACAAACGACCTACCAAATGCATCTCAACTATTTTAAACCCTTTTATATGGATACACTACATACGTTTCTCACCAAGCCCAGACATACTAGCCAACACTGTAAATACTGAATTCAGAAAATATTTACCTAGGGTGATGACTAAAAACTTACTCTCAATATTGATAAAACCTATTTCATTCAGTTTGGGAAAAAAGAGCTAAAAATGTACCAATTAACATAATGATAAACGGGTCTCCTTTTCAAAAACCCAGAGGGAAAATTTTAGGGGATCCATCTTGACAGTGGCCTAAATTTTCAAACACATATACAACAAATTTCCAAGAAAGTCTCCAAGACTGTGGGAATACTATCCAAGATACGGTACTATGTTCCACAACAAGCTCTCCTTACCCTATATCACTCACTCATTTACCCCTACCTCACCTATGGAATCTGCACATGGGGCTCAACATCAATAACTCATCTCGAACCATTAATAACACAACAAAAGGCTGCAGTTATAATGATAAAATCACACTCCAGACAACATACTCCACCAATATTCAAAAATCTAAACTTACTCACCATACAAGACATCCATACTTTTTACTGTGCCTATTACATACATAGAACACTCTATGCAAATATTAACCCACCACTCAAACTTCTCCTTACCAACTTTAACAGGACACATGACCATAACACTAGACACAGAGCACTCCTCGATGTTCCCCGTGTCCATCTAACACTATGCAAAAACTCAATGCATATAAAAGGCCCGAAAATTTGGAATTCATTACCTGTGATTGCTAAAGTAACCCTGCCTGTACCCCAATTCAAAACGCTGTTAAAAAACCACCTTCTCACCCAAACCTAAGTGCACAATATCAAACATTCCCAACAAAGTTGATTAATCACTTAAATGTATAAACCTGATTAATCACTTAAATGTAAAAACCTGTTATGAATAATACGTACTGAGCTAACTGTTGCTATAACATTTACATTATAATGCCCACATAAACTGTAATTGCAATGCAACTAATTGTTTTAAATTCTCTCACTCAATTAATTGCATTGCTACAATTAATGGATTATTATGTTCAACTTGTATCCAAATTTTACAACTTAGATACACAATTATATGTACTTATTTTATAAATTATCAACCATAATTTTTTACGATGTAGTCTACTATTACTTAATCTTAAGAATGCCCACAATGCACAGCATATTAGGGGCTTTTGGCATGTACACCTCATTTATACCTATGTATCATGTCTAAATAACAACATTGTATCATGTCTAAATAAAATATTATTATTATTATTATAATATAAAAAAAATGCGACTTTACGGAAGTCGTGGATGTTGCTGCCACCTGGTCATTGAGGGTCAACTTCACGCCTCTGTATCTCGGCAAGTACAGATCAGAAAAAAAAATTGTTTTATTACCTATAGAAAAATATCTTTAATTCTGTAAAAAAATTTTTTTTTTTTTTTTTTTCCAAAAATTCTTGGACCCTTTGAGATTTGGCCTCTGGACCCTGAAAGGATTAAAAATATTGGGTGTGGGTGGAAGTGACTTGGACCTGTCTAGCATGGCCCAGTAGGCCTGCTGCAGTGCTCCTCGTTACTTATGTTCAGGTTTTATTAATACTATTTACCTATTGCTTTTCATCGAAGTAGCTCCTGCTTTTCTGTGATAACAATATCTTTTCATCACTCACAACAGATTGTATCGTAAGGAGGTCTTGCAAAAGCTGGTAGAGGCCTGTGTCAGTAAGGGCTATGTCTTCCAGATGGAAATCATTGTCCGTGCTAGGCAGTTTAATTACACCATTGGAGAGGTAAATAGCCATTTTTTTTTGTCTCGTATAATTATATCTGATTAGGAAAAAAAAGGCACCCCTCTCTTCAACAGAAGAGAGGGGTGCCTTAATTCTGGTGAAAACCCCTGATCCAAAAATTTATGCTACCCTTCACTTTCTGGAATTAAATCTGTTTGCCTCCCATTCCCTAGGCCCTGTATAATCCCCTAGATGTGTAACACTTCTCAGTGATTATTACTAAAAATATTTCTGCGTGTATTTGGACTTGTTTCCTTTGTATAATCAAGTCTTACTTAACCCTTAAACTATCCAAATGTAGATCTACGTTTTCACTACCAGCGTTCCAAATATTTAAAAAAAAAAAAAATAGGGTCAGTATTTACTGAGATATAAGACCGCAAAGTTGGCGCTGGATGCTCACCTGATGGTAGGAGTCCTGCCGCTTGCAGATGTTGCCAATATACTTTTTTTTTCTCATTTTTATTTTAATTTGTATAATTTTTATGTTCTGATAATTACAATTTATATTAGTTCTTGTGATTTCATAGCCAATCTTTGTTCTGACACTAATATTAGGTACTGAAATAGTACTCCAATAGTCACAAACACACTTACAGGTGAACATTTTCACCTGCCTTGGTCATTTACTATTGTCTAGAAATATATACAAAGTATTTATAGGTCCCAGCAATGTTTTAGACATGCTGGAGTATACAGTGGAACCTCAGTTTACGAACTTAATCCGTTCCGTGACCTTGTTCGTATCTTGATTTGTTTGTATGCTGAGTCAATTTTCCTCATTTAAATTAATTGAAAAGCCATTAATCCGTTCCAGCGAAATTCCTGCTCTCATAGGCAGGAAAAATACACTTCAATATAATGCTAATATCAACTTATATACAGTGGACCCCCGAGTTTCGTAAAAACTTCACTCCTGAAGTCTGCTCAAGTGCCATTACCGAACGAATTTACTCCCTCAAGAAAAAATTTCACGTAGGTTAGTCTATTTCAGACCCCCAAAAATACACTTCCACAAGAACTTACAAAATTATACTTACATAATTGCACGATTTCCGGGGTATTCGTTAACCGAGGGTCCACTGTATCTATCACAATTGATCTAGTATGACATAATAAGCAATATAAATAACACAGAAACCTGATATATACTCTACAATGAATAAAATGTCATTGTGACAAGTGGAGGTGGCCATAGCCGCTCCTGCATTGTTGTGGTATTCATTGCCATCTAGTGACGGCCTTTCGAAGACATCTATTCGCATCCGCGGAACATCCGCACAATTTCTTACATCCGTATCCTCATCCGCATCTGTATTTCACAGCAAACAGATATCCGCATATACATCCGCATCCGAAATCCGCGGTACATCCGAACAATTTCTTACATCCGCACAATTTCTTGCATCCGCATTCGCATCCGTAAAATGAGTAAGACATCCGTATACACATCCGCATCCTGGATATCTAAATTTTTCACATCCGATACATCCCTACAGTGGACCCTCGCTTATCGGCCGTAATCCGATCCAGAAGCTCAGCCTAAAAGCGAAATAATATTTCCCATAAAAATTAATGTAAATACAATTAATCCGTTCCAGACAAAAATATCAACAAAAAAATATTTTTATTTTAAGATTAACTATAGTTTTACATTCACAAAACAATGAGAACTAAATAAAATGATTAAAGAAATGGATAAATGAACATTTAAATCACTATTACATACCTTTTATTGAAGGCAGGAGGAGCGTATTGTTTGGAGACAGAACAAAATACTCCTTCAATATGATGTTAATATCAACTCTATACGGCTTACTCTTTATCAATCACAATTCATCTAATATGACATAATAAACAATATTAATAACATAGAAACATGACATATACTCTAGAATAAATAAAATATGTTATTACGAATATCACAAGTGGTGGTGTGTTTGTTGTTGGGTGTATAAGGGTCACTGAAAGATAAGCCTTACATAGTGGTGGTGACGGTGGCAGTGTTGTCAGTTGCCCTATACGTATACCTCAAACAACAATGAAGGAAAAGGACACAAATGCCACTAATGTGACATTTTATTGTGGCAACGTTTCGCTCTCCAGGAGCTTTCTCAAGCCGTTACAAGCGATACATGGACACAGTGGGCTATTATATACTCTCAAAGTGAGGCGAAATACTAGTGGTGGGCGAGGTAGTAGTGATAAGTAGTAGTAGTAGTAGTAATACAATAAGGTAGAACAATCAATATGCACAGGAGTAAAAGGTGATAAAACAAATACTTGGGTAGTATAACAATAGGTTAGACAAATATTTTTGCTGGAGGTTGAAATATAGAAGGCCTGTAGGAGTGTTCCACATCTACGATGTGCTTGTGTTGAATTAGCAGGAGAGACTATGTGATGGTATGGTTAACTGTTTTCAGGAGGATTCTTGCTAAGACTTCAGAGATGGTGAAGCTGCCTTTGTTTTGTTTAATTGTGTTAGAAACAGAGATGAGTGCTGATTCAAGGCATTTGCGTCTACGGAAATTAGTTTCTTTGATTACTAGTCGGGCGTCTTTGAATTTCATGAGATGATTGTTGGAATTTCGGTGTTGTACGCAGGCGTTGTTCAGGTTATCGTTTCTGCATGCATTAATGTGTTCATTGATGCGTGTTTCGAGACAAGACAGAGAGACAGACAAGACAGAGAGAGAGACAGACAAGACAGAGAGAGAGACAGACAAGACAGAGAGAGAGACAGACAAGACAGAGAGAGAGACAGACAAGACAGAGAGAGAGACAGACAAGACAGAGAGAGAGACAGACAAGACAGAGAGAGAGACAGACAAGACAGACAGAGAGAGAGACAGACAAGACAGAGAGAGAGAGACAGACAAGACAGAGAGAGAGAGAGAGACAGACAAGACAGAGAGAGAGACAGACAAGACAGAGAGAGAGAGAGACAGACAGACAAGACAGAGAGAGAGAGAGAGACAGACAAGACAGACAGAGAGACAGACAAGACAGACAGAGAGACAGACAAGACAGACAGAGAGACAGACAAGACAGACAGAGAGACAGACAAGACAGAGAGAGAGAGAGAGACAGACAAGACAGACAGAGAGAGAGAGAGAGACAGACAAGACAGAGAGAGAGAGAGAGAGAGACAGACAAGACAGAGAGAGAGACAGACAGACAAGACAGACAGACAAGACAGACAGAGAGACAGACAGACAAGACAGACAGACAGACAAGACAGACAGACAGACAGAGACACAGACAAGAGAGACAGAGAACACAGACAAAGAGAGAGACAGAGACACAGACAAGAGAGACAGAGACACAGACAAGAGAGACAGAGACACAGACAAGAGAGACAGAGACACAGACAAGAGAGAGACACAGACAAGAGAGAGCACAGACAAGAGAGAACACAGACAAGAGAGACACAGACAAGAGAGAGACACAGACAAGAGAGACACAGACAAGAGAGACACAGACAAAGAGAGACACAGACAAGAGAGACAGAGACAAGAGAGACAGAGACAAGAGAGACAGAGACAAGAGAGACAGAGACAAGAGAGACAGAGACAAGAGAGACACAGACAAGAGAGACACAGACAAGAGAGACACAGACAAGAGAGACACAGACAAAGAGAGACACAGACAAGAGAGACACAGACAAGAGAGACACAGACAAGAGAGACACAGACAAGAGAGACACAGACAAGAGAGACAGCAGACAGCAAGAGAGACACAGACAAGAGAGACACAGACAAGAGAGACACAGACAAGAGAGACACAGACAAGAGAGACACAGACAAGAGAGACACAGACAAGAGAGACACAGACAAGAGAGACACAGACAAGAGAGACACAGACAAGAGAGACACAGACAAAGAGTTACACAGACAAGAGAGACACAGACAAGAGAGACACAGACAAGAGAGACACAGACAAGAGAGACACAGACAAGAGAGACACAGACAAGAGAGAACAGCAAGACAGCAAGAGAGACACAGACAAGAGAGACCAGACAAGAGAGACACAGACAAGAGAGACACAGACAAGAGA
Organism: Cherax destructor; assembly: GCA_009830355.1. Taxonomy (NCBI): domain Eukaryota; kingdom Metazoa; phylum Arthropoda; class Malacostraca; order Decapoda; family Parastacidae; genus Cherax; species Cherax destructor. The sequence goes on from WNWK01031947.1 coordinate 14,145, forward strand.
GACACAGACAAGAGAGACACAGACAAGAGAGACACAGACAGAGACACAGAGACACAGACAGAGACACAGAGACACAGAGACACAGACAGAGACACAGACAGAGACACAGACAGAGACACAGACAGAGACACAGACAGAGACACAGACAGAGACACAGACAGAGACACAGACAGAGACACAGACAGAGACACAGACAGAGACACAGACAGAGACACAGACAGAGACACAGACAGAGACACAGACAGAGACACAGACAGAGACACAGACAGAGACACAGACAGAGACACAGACAGAGACACAGACAGAGACACAGACAGAGACACAGACAGAGACACAGACAGAGACACAGACAGAGACAGCAGACAGAAGAACACAGACAGAGACACAGACAGAGACACAGACAGAGACACAGACAGAGACACAGACAGAGACACAGACAGAGACACAGACAGAGACACAGACAGAGACACAGACAGAGACACAGACAGAGACACAGACAGAGACACAGACAGAGAACGACAGACAGAAGGAACACAGACAGAGACACAGACAGAGACACAGACAGAGACACAGACAGAGACACAGACAGAGACACAGACAGAGACACAGACAGAGACACAGACAGAGACACAGACAGAGACACAGACAGAGACACAGACAGAGACACAGACAGAGACACAGACAGAGACACAGACAGAGACACAGACAGAGACACAGACAGAGACACAGACAGAGACACAGACAGAGACACAGACAGAGACACAGACAGAGACACAGACAGAGACACAGACAGAGACACACAGAGAGACATACAAGACAGAGACGGTCGGTCGGTCGAATACGTATTACACATGTTCCAGAATTTTCTCTTTACTTAGGGCATAGGTTATAGGACATTCTGGCAGGATGACACTGCCAGTGGTATGAAAAATGAAAGGATGTTGCACAAATCTTGTACTTGGGTTATTATCGAGGTTTTGATATTTCCTCGACCACTTGTGGCCACATCCATCTGAGAGCCACTAAACTCTGGGTCAACATCACTTTCCTCTTAAAAGGTGAGTGTTAATACAACATGACATCAGTGAATCTCTGGTGTTTGCCACACTATTTGCTCTAGCTGGAGCTCAATTAAACTGGTGCTCCTGCAAGGTACTAAGTGGTCCCAGATTTTTTTAATACTGCGCACACTGAGTGTTGAGACCCATTTTATACTGATCAGGCATCTCAGGTCAATCGTGCCAAATTTAGAGGCAGGAAAAATCAAACATTGATCTACGTTTCGAGAGTTTAACGGTAAAGATAAACTCCATGCAGATATAGAAGCTATTGGGCTCCGGGAGTAGTAAGACTCTCGAAACTCGTCAAAGGTATGGTCTATATAGGAAGCATGGCATGAATATTATTTAACCTAGTTTGACTTAGAAGTGGATATTTTTTTGTTATGTTTTCTTAATTTTTTTTATCTACTGTAGATAAATTGCCTAAATTCTGAATTTTAAACCTATGATAGGGAAAATTTAAAACACTTCACAAATTCCAAAGAAATCCAAAGAAAATTTGGTACAAGCATGTACCAAATTTTGAAAAAAAAAAAAAATCCCTTCCCATCTTTGATAGTTTATTTGCTTCAACATGAATTTCCTTTCACATTCTAAATTGTGGAATTCTTTTCATATATCTACCTTTTTATGTATAATTTTTGTAGCTTTTCATATTGATTAATGAAAAAGTCTTGCAGCATATTAAATAAATGTTATATAATGAATTTGTTTATACAAGTAGTAGTATTTTATTCTATTTTTTTTTGCAGTAAAATGTTAATGTAAAGTGAAATAGTATTTTATAACCTGCTGACTGATTGTAAATTGTTTATTTTTATCATTTGGAAATTATTACATAAGTATTCTGTCACATTTCAGGTACCAATCAGCTTTGTAGACCGTCTGTATGGCGAAAGTAAATTAGGTGGATCAGAAATTATTGGATTTGTGAAGGGTCTTCTTCATCTTTTTGTTTCTACATAAATGCCATAAGTAAATATTTATAATGCCTCCATACTTCATTCCATTTTTACATCTGTACACCTGTACATCTGCAGTGGTGTGCTCATTGATGTAGGAGAATCCAAGCGAATGAAAGATTTTTATATGTTTTTGAAAAGAAATTGATGTAGAATACTGGATTAAAATTAATAGAATATATTTGAAGGGCATAAATTTGGTAGATTCTATGTACCACAGCATGACTGTCAGCAGTATAACATTCTTTTGCTGCTAACATGTAATATTTGCCTGATAAAGGAATGTCATTAATTAATTTCATTAATGCCATTAATTTAAAGGATAATCAAGTACATACAATGAAAATTTACTTTTTTCCCAAGATGTTCTAAATCTTTGTGTGTTCTGTAGGCTATCATAATGCATACACAATTCCATTTTACAAAATTTCCATTTTTTTTATTAAAGTAAAACTAGGTTTCTGCTTTAATTAGCTAATTGTACTTCAGAAAAAATCAGGATAGTTTTATTTAATTATTATAAATGCTTTGTATATTTTTGAAGGTTTGGGTTGTAAGATATAAACTATGACCAAAGTAAACCTGTAAAAGTGCCTTTATCTTTGACTTTTGTGTTATTCTATTTACAATATGTATAACTGAAGTTAAAAAAATGAATGCTGAACTAGTAATAAATCAAAAGCTCTACACAGCTTAAGAATGAACTTGTGAGAGTCTGCACTTGTGCAAGTATTTGGCACAATTTTTGCAGATGCATTTCTGTCTGTAGTAGAAGTTTCAGACTGTTTTTTCATGAACACCAGAGTCTTTATGCAAACACTTGGAGGTTGGCAGGAAATGTTAATAACATTTACTTTGTGTCAGAGTGATGGGTCGCACCTTTGTGTCAATATGGTGGATTTTGTCTGACAGTTAGAATATGATACTTTTGATTAATACAGACAGTTTTGATTAAAGTTGCCATTCCAAGGTGAGAGAGAGATTGAGAGTGAAAGATATAGAAAGATATTGATTGAGAGAGAGATTCACATATTTTATATTTATATATTATAATAAAAGCAGTTATTCCTACTGCTATCTACTGGTGTCTTTAACCCTTTCACTGTTGGTGCCATAGTACTACAGCCTACGAGCCAATGTTGGTCCCGTAGTACTATGCCAAAATTCTAGCAGCTTCAAATCTAGCTGGTAGACCTATATATGAGAGAATGGGTCTGAGTGGTCAGTGTGCACAGTATAAAAAAAAATCCTGCAGCACGCAGTGCATAATGAGAAAAAAAAAAACTGACTTGTATTTTTGGTTTAACCCTTTAAGGGTCCAGAGGCCAAATTTCAGAGGGTGCACCAGTGTCCAAGAATTTAAAAAAAAAAATTCATATTTTTCTTATGAAATGGTAGAGAATCTTTTTCTGAAGGTAATAAAACAAAAAGTACGAAATTTGATGTGTCAGCGATATTTACGCATCGGCGATTTTGCCGACTTTGACTCCCATTTTAGGCCAATTACATTATTCCAGTCGACCAAATTCTTAGCTATTTCACTAGTATTACTTCTGTTCTATCCATTGAGCACAAGAAATCGCCCAGTCAACTGTTTCAACTACAAAATAAAGTGATTGGAAATTGGTAATTTAGCCAATTTAACTCAAAGTTCAAAATATTCCAATTTCAAAATAGGGTGCAGAATAAACAATGCAGGCATTCCTGGCACTAAACTAACACTTCCTCTGTTCATTAGTTATGTTTTCAGTCTTTACAAATGAATTCCATTTTTATTTTTTATTCACACAATGAATATTCAAACCAAAAACTGGAAGATTTACTGTTATGCAATATTGTAATAATTGTACAAATAATATCACCACATTTGTGAACGTATATTAGACCCACCAGCTGGCGCGTATTAGATGTGTGAGGTCATTTGTTTACTCTTGAACATCGGCAAAATTTTAACATTTCCGCTACTAAACATTTCCAGTACTAAAACCAATCAAAATCATCTCTATATCTGTAATATATCTTCCATTCTATCAAATGAGACCAAGAAATCGCAAATACAACTATAAAAAGTATACGAAAAAACACTGCAAAGTCGCTGTTTTAATCGAAAATTACTGTTTCAGTTTTTTCTCTCTCATTATGCACTGTGTGCTGCAGGATTTGTTTTATGTGGTGCACACTTGCCACATAGATGTATTCTCTCATATCTAGGCCCAAATTTACCGCTCAAAGCTTATCTGAATGAGCTGAGCTCATGACGTAGAACTACGGTTTGGACCCTGAACTCAAAACCGTAGAACTATGGCACGGACCCCGAAAGGGTTAAAACACTGACTTTGCGGTGTATTTTCGTATGGTATTTATGGTTGTGTTATCGTTTTCTTGGTCTCATTTGATAGAATGGAAGATATATTACAGAAATAGAGATGATTTTGAATGGTTTTTGGACTAAAAGTACCTTGAAATTGATCTCAAAGTAGCAGAAATGTTTGTTTTTTGCCTATGTTCTAGAGTAAACGAATCACGCCACACGTCCAATACACATCAACTGGCGAGTCTTATATTCTTTCACAAATGCACTGATATTATTTATACCATTTTTACAATAATGTAGTAGTCTGCATAACAGTAAATCTTCTGTTTTTTTGTGAATAAAAATTCAAAATGGAAAACAAGCGTAATATAAGAGGGGCCTGTAGACGTGACTAATGAACAGAGAAAATGTTATTTTAGTGCTAGGAATGTCTACATTGTTTATTCTGGCCCTATTTTGAAATTGGCCTTGAATTGTGTTTGAAATTGGCCAAATTACCAAATTCTGATCACTTTATTGGGTAGTTGAATTCAGTAAATGAGCGGTTTCTTGTACTGAATCGATACAACAAATTGAGTTCTAGCAATATAGCTATGAGTTTGGTCCACTGGAACAATGGAATTGGCCGAAAATAGGGCTCAAAGTGGGCAAGACCGCTAACTTCGCGAGAGCGTAATTCCATAAGTTTTCCATCAAATTTCATACTTTTGGCGTCACTACCATTGGGAAAAGATTATCATTTCATAATTTTTTTTTTTTTTTCAATTTTTCGACACTGAGAGCAAGTTTGTGAGCAGGGGTCTCGACAGTGAAAGGGTTAATATCTTAAGATACAACAATCTAATGATTGTTTCATAAGCCAACGATGAACAAAAAATATTGAATACTTGTACCTTTTTTGTATAGCAGTCTTCATGGTTTCAATGATAAAATTTAATAACTGATTGATATTATTCAATTGTCTTGTAGTAGTTTGTATATCAGCATATCATATATTTATATCCATTTGTAAATTGTTATTTTGTATACACCTTTTGTAGATGGTGATATTTATAATAAAGCTAAATAAAAAAATATTTGCAATTAGTAATTACCCAAGTGATTTTTAACCTTTTGACCATCAAGGATTTTTTTTTTTCATAAAACAAACAAGTCTCTCCCTAGCATCATATTTGTCATTTAATTTTGCCTGTGTGGTACTGGGAAGATTGTCATAGCTAAATGTAGCAGCCCAAGCACTGACTAGCTTATTCGCCCTATGTTAGGGATGAGGGTGCGCTATCTGATTAGTTCTGTTACCCTTAATTCTATTTATGTCCCGCCATGCCTGGCTAAGTGGGGTGTGAGCATTGAGACCATTGACAAATTTTCCCGCTCTCTAGCAGCAGCTAGGGCAGTTTGAAAGAGCTTCAGCATTCCAGGGGTACGATGTTTTCTATAGGCTAGGCCTAGTCTGCGAGCAGTACGTTTCAGTGTTCGAAGTTTAGGATCATTGTAATAAGTATGGTTTTTATGGGAGGTATGATTATTATGGAAGTTCCAGGAGGTTTCAGAGGCGGCTCTAAGTAGTTCTGAATACTGCTCACAAGGTCATTGTTAAAGGTCTCAACAGAGGAACACTCATAGGAATTATACCAGTCAGTCACATGTGCAACAAAGTCTTCATGTTGATCAGGGGGAACATTAAAACGTTTCCGTTTGAATATCCCACCAGGAAGGATAGTATTTCCTATATCTAGTGAGGTTAGCCATGGGAAATGGTCTGATGATATATGTTACAATGGAAGACTCACAGCTGGCAGAAGTAATGTTGAAGCCAAGGCACAGATCAAGGACTCCTCCATAGATATGTGTGGGTTCAAGGTCACCTACAGTTTGCACATTATCATGACTATTTAACAGTGACAACAGTTGGTTACGATTACCAAACTGTGAGTTTCCAATGCTTTTGTGGCTTGCATTATAATCTCCAATAATAAGAGTAGGCTCAGACTGAGCACAAGTTGGGAGCTCCAAGTAATTATACTTATCATCAGGAGCATACAAGTTAAATATGTTGAGAGCAGAGTTCCCAATATAAATCCTGACACCATGGTATTGTAGCCCCTCTGTTTTCTTATGTGTGAACTTGATGGGGAAGTGTTTTTTTAATATATAGAAGACAAGAGTCAGTAGATTTGAGGTTATATGCAACAAATGATGGCAATTTAGGGGGCTGGGATTTTTGAGGGACTCTGCAGTCTGCACTCTTGTAGACACACAATATCAATGGGTTCGGTGGTTTTCTAAGTGATGCAATGTTCCAACTCAGTATGGAAAGTTTATACGAGTTTTGATCCATTATATAAGTCCTGGGATCTGGCTTAGTTTCTCAGCATAATGAAAAAAAATTGTTCATATAAATAGCAGACTTTATCAATGTCAGCAGTGTTACCCTGGTCCATGAGTTTTTTAAGTGCACTTCCAGTTGTAAGGCCTCGTGGAAGTCTTTGTTTACACAGCACGACGCTGTTCATGTGTGAATGTATGATAGGTGGCACTAGTTAATTTAATATCTTTATTATGCACCCCATTCCCATCCTGTGGGCGGTAGTCAAAAGATTACAGAGGTACATAATGGGTCCAGGGACTGGACCCCAAAGTTTTGATAGCTGAGCAAGTTACAAAGGTAATGAACTCACAAGTTACAAAGGTAATGAATCATGTAAGTAAATTTACTTACTAACGTTTATACATGGTTACAATCATGAACAAATTATAAAGTAATGAGCAATTCACTAGTCCACACCCGGTCACAACTGTAATGAGTTATTGGTGCAAATATTAATTGTTGGGTGTCTCTCACACACACACATACACATACATACAGACACAGACACACAGACACACACATACACACTCGACCCCTGCAACCACAACTAGGTGAGTACACACACACACACACACACACACTTTGACAAGGCAATGGGAGACACAGTGGGAGGAGGAAAGGGAGAAGTCGATCTTTATCTATGGCCTGAAGGTTTCGAAGGGGACACCCATGACAGAAGGAAACAGGAGGAGAAAGAAAAGATCGATGGTATCATGCTAGCAATAGGGGGAGATTCGTCCCAAGTGACAAATTTTCGGAGAATCGGGTGGTACACAAAGGGAAGAAATCGACCCCTCAAGGTAATATTCAAGGCAGAATCAGCCCGCACCATGATCCTGCAAGAGAAAGCTCGGCTGAGGACGAACCAGGGGTACCGGAATGTATACCTGGATCGGGACAGAACGCAGGAAGAAAGGGAGGCCCGGAGGAGAAGATAAGAAGGAGAAGAGAGGAGGGAGGGGAGACAGCGAGATACGGAGGACACCAAGACCAAGCAGGACAAACACCACACTGGAAGTACCCTCAGCGGGCCTCAAATCACAAACAACCCACGACAATCATACACATACATACAGAAAAGACACACAGACACACACATCACACTACCCTGCAACCACAAAATGGGGGAGTACACACACACACACACACACACCTTTTACAAGGCAATGGGAGACACAAGGGGGGGAGGAAAGGGGGGAAAACCCATCTTTTTCTATGGCCTGAAGGTTTCAAGGGGCACCCAGACAGAAGGAAACAGGAGGGGGGAAAGAAAAGATCGAAGGTATCATGCTAGCAATAGGGGGGGATTCGCCCCAATGACAAATTTTCGGAGAATCGGGGGCACAAAAGGGGAAAAAATCGGGCCCCCCAAGGTAATTTTTCAAGGCAGAATCAGCCCCACCATGATCCCGCAAGAGAAAAACTCGGGGTGAGGACGAAC
>WNWK01031948.1:0-22293 GCA_009830355.1 Cherax destructor
AAGCGAAATGGGACCTTTACGCAATCTTACTCCCTTTTCCCATGAGGTTCCTTCCTTGTCCTCCATTGATGAGGTTTTACATCTCTTTTCGTCCTCCGTCTTCATGGCAGCTTCAATTCTACCCCCCAAACCTCGGGCAAGCATTCTCAGAAGGCGTGCCTTGGTGGTCCCCTGCTTGTGCTCGGGCAGTATGTTTGAAACGCGCTGTGTGGGGCGGTATCGTATAACAGAACCACAGAGAGACTCCTTGATTTCAAGCGAAGAGAGCTATTGCTCGCCGTGTCATACGTGACGCTAAACGCACTTGCTGGCGAGATTACGTTTCTACGGTCACTTCGGCTTCCTCAATGAGTGCAGTCTGGAAGAAAGTGCGGAAATTGAGTGGTAAACCCTCCCCGACCCGGCTCCTGTTCTTTAGGTTGCCGGTGTCGATATAACACCCTCTTGCCGTTGCCACTGAAATTGGTAATCATCTGGTTCGCATTTCTCAGGGGCTCCATCTATGCCCCTCGTTCCTTTCTTCTAAGTCTGCCAGTGAGTTAAAGCCCTTAGATTTTTCTTCTCTCGGAAAAAATCTTATAATGTCCCTTTTTACCCTTCAAGAACTGGGCAACACACTCTGCTTTCCGATCATTGCAGCTGGGCCAGACGCATACATATTCGTATGCTACAGCATTTACATCAGTCTGCTCTTACTGTCCTCTTACGACTCTTTAATCTTATATGGTCGCAAGGAGTTATTCCCCAAGTGTGGAAGTCTGCTATTGTTCTCCTTTTCCAAACCAGGTACTACGGGACATGATACCTCCCACTACCGTCCCATCGCTCTTACCAGTGCAGTTTGCAAGGTGATGGAACGTCTAGTTAATAGACGTTTGATGTGGTATTTAGAGACGCACAATAGTCTCTCCACTAGTCAATATGGCTTTCGTAAGGGCCGTTCTGCCATTGACCCCTTACTGCGCTTGGATACATATATTCGTAATGCCTTTGCCAATAACAACTCGGTTATCGCCATCTTTTTCAATCTTGAGAAGGCTTATGACACAACTTGGAAGTATAATATCTTGACCCAGGCCCACTCCTTAGGCCTCCGAGGCATTCTACCATTTTTCCTTAAGGCTTTCTTAACTGAAAGACATTTCCGTGTCCGGGTTAGTAATGAGCTTTTCCCGGACTTACCTTCAGACTACATAATGAGTCAGCTGTAAATAACTTTATAACAGCTATGATTAACATTGACTGGCATAATGAGTTAGAAACATATACAGATACTAATGAATGCATCAAGAATTTCCTTAACAAAACCCACCACCTCTATAACAAACATTGCCCTAAAAAAACTAAACAGATCACAGCTAAGAGACTTAACAATCCCTGGCTAACACCCAGCATCCTTAAATCCATTAACAAAAGGCACCAATATGAAAAACAATACAGAAGGGGTCTAATAACCAGAGAACAATCCAAACGCTACTCATCAACCCTTACCAGCCTGATAAGGAGATCAAAAAAATTGTATTATGAGAACAGACTCCAGAACATAAAAGGTGATATGAAAAAGACCTGGAAGACCCTATCTGCAATTCTAGGAAATAATAAGATAGCGAAAAACAACACCATCAAATTATCAAGAGCAGATGAACCCCTACTCTCACCTACTGAGACAGCAAACAGACTTAATGTTTTCTTCTCCACCATAGGAAAGAATCTGCGAGTAAAATCCCAAGCTCAAACACCCGTCCAACAGACTACCTCACAAACACCTACCCTAATACGCTATTCCTAGCTCCTACCAACCCAATTGAAGTCTCGCTCATAATCAACACCCTTAAAAACAAGGCAGGAGACATAAACAGCCTACCAACTTTTATGTACAAAAAGCTTCACAGGTACTGTCACCAATCATAGCAACACTATTCAATAAATCCATTGAAGCCTCTACCTTTCCATCAATTCTCAAAATAGCTAGGGTCACCCCGATCCACAAAGGAGGTGATCAAACAGACCTGAATAATTATAGACCAATTTCTAATTTACCATTGCTTTTAAAATCTTCGAAAAATTAATTCATAGACAAATCTATTCCTACCTCGTCTCACACAATGTACTCAACCCCTGTCAATTTGGATTCAGGACAAACAAGAGCACAAACGATGCTATTACACACATGTTGGAGTTAATATATACAGCACTTGAGAAAAAGAAGTCCCACTGGGAATCTTCATTGATCTCCGCAAAGCTTTTGATACAGTCGACCATGATTTACTGCTCACAAAATTAGCACACTATGGTATAAGGGGGCACCCACTCAACTACCTAAAATCATACCTCACCAACAGAAGCCAATACATGTACACAAATGGAGAGAACTCTTCCACACAACCAATTACAATCGGAGTCCCTCAAGGAAGTGTCCTGGGGCCACTCCTATTCCTCATTTACATAAATGACCTACCGAATGCATCACAACTACTCAAACCCATTTTATTTGCAGATGACACAACATATGTCTTCTCTCACCCAAATCCAGTTATACTGGCCAACACTGTTAATGCCGAATTACAGAAAATATCAACATGGATGACGACTAACAAGCTTACTCTCAATACTGACAAGACCTACTTCATACAGTTTGGAAGCAAAGTCACAAATGTTCCACTTAACATAACACTTAATGGTACACCCATCACAAGACTCACAGAGGGAAAATTCCTAGGAATCCACCTTGACAGTAGCCTTAAATTCCAAACACATATACAACAAATTTCCAAGAAAATCTCGAAGACAGTAGGCATATTATCAAAGATACGCTATTATGTACCTCAATCAGCTCTCCTTGCACTCTATCATTCACTTATCTACCCGTATCTCACCTATGGAATCTGTGCATGGGGATCAACAACGTTAAATCACCTTAGACCACTCATAACACAACAAAGGCCGCAGTCAGAATGATAACAAATTCCCACTCTAGACAGCATACTCCACCAATATTCAAAAGTCTCAAACTACTCACCGTAAAGAACATTCATACTTACTCTTGTGCCTACTACATATATAAAACTTTACACTCTAATATAAACCCTCTGCTCAAAACTCTCCTCACCAACTTTAATAGGACCCATGACCACAACACACGACACAGATCACTTTTTGATATACCCGTGTTCATATCAACCTATGTAAAAATTCTATGCACATAAAGGGCCCCAGAATCTGGAATTCATTACCAGTAAATATTAAGATAATCTTGTCTGAAAATCAATTTAAGACTCAACTCAAAACCACCTACTCACCCAAACCTAAATGATCATGCTATAAACTACTTTGAAAAATGCTCATTGTTACTTTCCTATACGATAATCTCAATTTTTAATAATATGTTACTATTATGTTACCCCTACTCATATTATAAGTTAATGTCAAAATGCTCAATGTTAATTTCCTTAAGATAATCTCAATTCCATATTATCATTCAAGAATCTTAACACCTGTAACAATCTAAGATCTAATATCATTATATAATAATTTAAACAGTAAAATTTCATCATATTGTAATTTTGAAAATAATTTTTAACTAGAATAAACTCAATAAATTTCTCTAATATTAAGTACCTAGTTTTTAAGGACTAGAATAAGCTGCCCCTAATGCCATGGCATGTCAGTGGCTCTCCTTGCACTCAATTTACATTGTAACTTCCAATACCCATGTAACCTGCAATGAAATAAAATTTGTTTGTTTGTTTGTTTGTTTGTGTCCCCCAGGGTTGTGTTCTGAGCACAACACACTTTCTCCTTGCTATAAATAATCTGGCATCAGTTCTCCCATCCAACATTTGGTCATCGCTTTATGTGGATGAATTTGCTATAGCTTGTGGGTGCTGGCTGTCACCTCATTGCAGTTTCCCTCCAGCATGCCGTCAACCGAGTTTCCGATTGGGCCACCACTCACGGGTTTAAATTTTCTAGTAGCAAAACTCATCAAATTACGTTTACTAGACGTTCAGTGGTCTCTGATCATCTGTTGTACCTATACGGCTCACGTATCCCACAACGTGATACAGTCAGGTTTCTTGGCCTCCTGTTTGACTGTCAATTGTCCTGGAAACCTCACATTACCTCTCTGAAGGCAACTTGTCATAGCCGGCTGAACCTCCTAAAAACCCTCGCACATCTTTCGTGGAGGGCTGATCGTAGCACTCTCCTCCGCCTGCATTCAGCCCTAATTTTATCGAAACTTTATTATGGTGACCAGATATATTCGGCGGGCTGCCCTGCTACTCTTTCTAGCCTTAATCCCATACATCACCAGGGATTGCATTTATGCCATGGTGCATTTCGTTCTTCCCCGGTTGAGAGCCTCTATGTAGAAGCGAACATTCCATCCTTGTCCGATCGTCGTGATGCACATTGCATTCGCTATTATATTCGCTCCCATGACCTCTGCAATCCTTCCATGTATAGGATTGTCACAGATGTTAGTAGGCGCTCTATATTTGTCCGTCGCCCCTGTTTACTTCGTTCATTTTCTCTTCGTCTACATTCACTCTTGTCTTCCCTTCAACTACCACCTTTATACGTCCACTGCTGGGAATCCGACACCATCAGATGACTTAGAACCATCGGTGTACACTGCGATGGCATGGGAATGAGAGCGAAAGTGGTCTAGAAAAAGAGAGCGAGAAGCTGCCATAGCTAGTTGGTTCAAAGTCATCTGACGGTGTCGGATTCGCAGCAGTCTTCACAGACAGCGTCGTGCAAGGGCATCTATTACCCTCGGCTAGCATATTTATGGCTGAATTGTATACCATTCTTGTGGCACTTATCCGTATTGCATCTATTACTGTGTCACCATTTGTGGTCGTTTCAGACTCCCTTAGTGCTTTACAGGCTATCCGTAAAATTAATACACCTCACCCCCTAGTTCTTCGTATCCAACTTTGGTTACGCAGTATCTCTAGCAAGCACAAAGATATTGTTTTTTGTTGGGTCCCTGGTCATGTTGACGTACAGGACAATGAACAGGCAGACACTGCTGCACGGTCAGCAGTACATGACCTTCCAGTTTCATATAGAGGTTTTCCATTCATGGACTATTTTGCTGTCATTGCTACCCACCTTCGCACCCGTTGGCAACAATGCTGGTCTGACCTGCTAAATAACAAACTTCATTCTATTAAACCGAGTATCGGTTTTTGGCCTTCTTTTCACCAATGTCGAGGTTGCGAGGCTACACTCTCCAGTCTTCGCATCGGCCACACTCGTCTTACTGACGGGTATCTCATGGAGAGGCTCCCTGTCCCTCTCTGTGAGCATTGTCAGGTTCCAGTATCTGTTCGCCATATTCTGTTGGACTGCCCACTCTATCAAAGACCACGCAGAATTTACCTCCAACGGCGTCTTCACTCTGCGGCCCATTCTTTACCTTCCCTTCTTGCCGATGGACCCTCCTTTAATCCTGACTCTTTCATTGACTTTTTGACAGCAACTGACTTACTGCACAAACTCTGAACGTTATGCTTCTAGCACTCCCCTCAGTCCCTTCTACCTCAATCTCTTGCTATACTCTATCCTTGCACTATCCACTACCCTACTGCACTCTATACCCTACTAATTCTCTCTCTCTCTTACAATCCATTCTCCCTGCATCCTGCACTACCCTACAGCACTGTATGACCCTATGGTTTAGCGCTTCTTTTAATTATAATAATAATTCTCTCAGAGAAGAATCTTATAATGTGCCTTTTAACCCTTCAATAACTGGAGGCAACACTCTCGCTTGCCGATCATCGGCAGCTGGGCGAGGTGGCATACATATTCGTATGCTACAGCATTTACATCAGTCAGCTCTTGCAGTCCTCTTACGACTTTAATCTTATATGGTCGCAAGTTCTTCCCCAGCTGTGGAAGTCTGCTATTGTTCTCCCTTTTCGCAAACCGGGTACTACGGGACATGATACCTCCAACTACCATCCCATCACTCTTACCAGTGCAGTTCGCAAGGTGATGGAACGTCTAGTTATTAGATGTTTGATGTGGTATTTAGAGATGCATAGTAGTCTCTCCACTAGTTAATATGGCTTTCGTAAGGGCCGTTCTGCCATTGACCCCTTACTGCGCTTGGATATGTATATTCATAATGCGTTTGCTAATAACCATTCTGTTATCGCCATCTTTTTTGACCTTGAGAAGGCTTATGAACAACTTGGAGGTATAATATCTTGGCCCAGGCCCACTCCTTAGGCCTCCGAGGCAATCTACCATTTTTTTCTGGAGGCCTTCTTAACTGAAAGACATTTCCGTGTCTGGGTTAGTAATGCGCTTTCCCGGGAGTTTGTCCAAGCTGAAGGGTGTCCCCAGGGATGTGTTCTGAGCACAACACTTTCTCCTTTCTATAAATAATCTGGCATCTGTTCTTCCATCCACTATTTGGTCATCGCTTTATGTTGATGACTTTGCTATAGCTTGTGCGGGTGCTGACTGTCACCTCATTGCAGTTTCCCTCCATCATGCCATCAACCGGGTTTCCGATTGGGCCACCACTCACGGGTTTAAATTTTCCAGTAGCAAAACTCCCCAAATTACGTTTACTAGACGTTCAGTGGTCTCTGATCATCCATTGTACCTATACAGCTCTCGTATCCCAGAACTTGATACAGTCAGGTTTTTGGCCTCCTGTATGACCGTCAATTGTCCTGGAAACCTCGCATTACCTCTCTGAAGGCAACTTGTCATAGCCGGCTGAACCTCCTTAAAACCCTTGCACATCTTTCATGGGGGGGCTGATCGTAGAATTCTCCTTCGCCTGCATTCAGCGCTAATTTTATTGAAACTCGATTATGGTGACCAGATATATTCGGCGGCCTCCCCTGTTGCTCTTTCCAGCCTTAATCCCATCCATCACCAGGATTGCATTTATGCCTTGGTGCTTTTTCTTCTTCCCTGTTCAGAGCCTCTTGTAGAAGCGAACATTCCATCCTTGTCCGATCGTCGTGATGCACATTACCTTCGCTATTATGTTCGCTCTCATGACCTCCGCAATCCTTCCATGTATAGGATTGTCACAGATGTTAGTAGATGCTCTTTATTTGTTCGTCGCCCCTGTTTACTTCGTCCCTTTTCTCTTCGTCTACAATCACCCTTGTCTTCCCTTCAGCTACCACCTTTATATGTTCATGTGACATCTTCCTTTCCCCTACCCCCTTGGGAAGTTCCTGCTGTCCGTGTCTGTTCTATTCCTCTACCTTGCGCGAAAGCCCAACTACCTACGGTGGCTTCTCGCTCTTTTTTTCTAGACCACTTTCGTTCTCATTCCCATGCCATCGCAGTGTATACCGATGGTTCAAAGTCATCTGACGGCGTCGGATTTGCAGCAGTGTTCCCGGACAGCGTCGTGCGAGGGCATCTATTACCCTCGGCTAGCATATTTACAGCTGAATTGTATGCTATCCTTGTGGCACTTATCCATATTGCATCTATGCCTGTGTCACCATTTGTAGTCGTTTCAGACTCCCTTAGTGCTTTACAGGCTATCCAAAAATTTGATGCACCTCACCCCCTAGTTCTTCGTATCCAACTTCGGTTACACCGCATCTCTGTTCGCCATATTCTGTTGGACTGCCCACTCTATCAACGAGCACGCAGAATTTTCCTCCAACGGCGTCTTCGCTCTGCGGCCCTTTCTTTACCTTCCCTTCTTGCCGATGGGCCCTCCTTTAATCATGACTCTCATTGACATTTTGACAGCAACTGACTTACTACACAAACTCTGAAAGGTATACCTCTAGCACTCCCTTCCGTCCCTTCTACCTCAATCTCTTGCTACCCTCTCTCCCTGCACTATCCACTGTCCTGCTGCACTCCATACTCTACTAATCATCCCTCTCCCTCTTACAACCCATTCTCTCTGCATCCCGCAATAACCTGCAGCGCTGAATGACCCCTGTGGTTTAGCGCTTCTATTTGATTATAATAATAATCTGCAATCCTTCCATGTATAGGATTGTCACAGATGTTAGTAGACGCTCTTTATTTGTTTGTCGACCCTCTTTACTTCGTCCCTTTTCTCTTCGTCTACATTCGCTCTTGTCTTCCCTTCAGCTACCACCTTTCTATTTTCATGTGGCATCTCCCTTTCCCCTACCCCCTTGGGAAATTCCTGCTGTCCATGTCTGTTCTTTTCCTCTGCCTTGCGCGAAAGCCCAACTAGCTATGGCAGCTTCTCGCTCTCTTTTTCTAGACCACTTTCGCTCTCATTCCCATGCCATCGCAGTGTACACTGATGGTTCTAAGTTATCTGATGGTGTCGGATTCCCAGCAGTGTTTCCGGACAGCATCGTGCAAGGGCATCTATTATCCTCGGCTAGCATATTTACGGCTGAATTGTATGCCATTCTTGTAGCACTTATCTGTATTGCATCTATGCCTGTGTCACCATTTGTGGTCGTTTCAGACTCCCTTAGTGCTTTACAGGCTATCCGAAAATTTGATACACCTCACCCCCGAGTTCTTCGTATCCAACTGTGGTTGCGCAATATCTCTAGCAAACACAAAGATATTGTTTTTTGTTGGGTCCCTGGTCATGTTGACGTACAAGGCAATGAACAGGCAGACACTGCTGCAAGGTCAGCAGTACATGACCTTCCAGTTTCATATAGAGGTGTTCCATTCACGGACTATTTTGCGGTCATTGCTACCCACCTTCGTACTCATTGGCAATAACGCTGGTCTGACCTGCTAAATAACAAACTTCATTCTATTAAACCGAGTATAGGTTTCTGGCCTTCTTGTCACCAATGTCGAGGATGGGAGACTACACTCTCCCGTCTTCGCATCGGCCACACTCGTCTTACTGACGGGTATCTCATGGAGAGGCTCCCTGCCCCTCTCTGTGAGCATTATCAGGTTCCAGTGTCTGTTCGACATATTCTGTTGGACTGCCCACTCTATCAACGAGCACGCAGAATTTACCTCCAACGTCATCTTCGCTCTGCAGCCCTTTCTTTACCTTCCCTTCTTGCTGATGGGCCATCCTTTAATCCTGACTCTCTCATTGACTTTTTGACAGCAACTGACTTACTACACAAACTCTGAAGATTATACCTCTAGCACCTCCCTCAGTCCCTTCTACCTCAATCTCTTGGTTCCCTCTATCCCTGCACTATCCACTGCCCTGCTACACTCCATAACCTACTAATCATCCCTCTCTCTCTTACAACCCATTCTTCCTGCATCCTGCCCTGCCCTGCTGTGCTGTATGACCCCTGTGGTTTAGCCCTTCTTTTGATTATAATAATTATCCCCAGTATGTGTTGGGTTACAAGAGCCCAAACTTCGTTCAGCTGTTATTCGTCCCGTTTTGGGCTAAGTGCTGTTGCATTCTTCTGATCCCTTTCCTGATGAATCATTTAATGAGAGTACGCTTCTTGTTCGCGTTGGTATACTGTAACAACAGGTCTTTGTTCATTCTCTGCTGCATTATACTGCAACCTGTATTTATCTGCACAGATGGTATACAGTTTGCTCACTATATATCTTCCCTTCCCATGCATTCTGTATCTCGGATATTGCGTTCTTGATCTCTTCTCTACCGCCACCCATCTTGTTGTTAGGTGATTTTAATGCTCACCATCATCTTTGGGGAGATTCCCACTGTGACTCTTGTGATGATCAATTGAAGACTCTTCTCACTTCTCATCCTCTTCATGTTTGAAATATGGGTGCTCCCACCCATTTTGACTCTCGCACTCAGTCTCTCTCTTGCATTGATTTTTCTATCTGCTCCTTGTCAATTGCACTTGATTGCACTTAGTCTGTTCTCCCAGATTTGCATGACAGTGATCACTTTCCTATTCTTCTTACTTCTACTACATATTCCCGACCGCCTTGTAGCCCCCATTGGCAATTTGAACAAGCGAACTGGGACTTATACTCTCATCTTACCGTCTTTTGTGGGGACCCTCCTTCATCCATTGATGAGCTGGTGCACCAGTTTTCGACCTTAGTTTTGACTGCAGCATCACGTTCTATTCCACAAACCTCAGGCAGACATTCTCAGACATGCGTACCTTGGTGGTCTCCTGCGTATGCCTATGCAGTGCATTTGAAACATGCTGCATGGGGCTGTTATCAATATAACCGGACCTCAGATCGTCTTTTGGATTTTAAGCGGGCAAGGGCAGTCGCTCGCTGCATCATATGCGACGCTAAATGCACTTGTTGGCAAGACTACGTGTCTAACATTACCTCGACTTTCCCTATGTATTCGGTTTGGAAGAAGGTATGGAAGTTGTGTGGCAAGTACACTCTGGACCCAGCTCCCATTTTGTGGGTTGCTGGTGTTAGTGTTGCCACGGAAATCGAGAACTATCTTGTCCGTGTCTCCCAAGGGCTTCACCTTTGTCCCTCATTTCTTGCGTCTATGTCTATCAAGGAGCAATTGCCCTTGGATTTCTCCTCTAATGGAATGGAGCCATATAACGTGCCTTTCACTCTCCTAGAGCTAAAGTCCACGCTTTCTGCTTGACAGTCATCGGCAGCTGGGCCTGATGATATTCATATCAGTATGCTACAACATCTGCATTCTACAGTCCTTTTGCGTCTTTTCAATCTTATTTGGACGCGAGGGGTTCTCCCACAACAATGGAAATCTGCCATTGTACTACTGTTTTGCAAACCAGGCACCTCGGGGCTTGATACCTCTCACTATCATTGCATTGCTCTGACCAGTGTAGTCTGCAAGGTGATGGAACGATTGGTGAATAGACATCTGATATGGTATTTGGAGGCTCACAATAGTCTTTCTCCTTGCCTGGCTTTCGCAAGGGTCGCTCTACTTTGGACCCCTTGCTCCACTTAGATACATATGTGCGAAATACCTTTGCTAACAAACACTCCATCCTAGCAGTCTTTTTTGATCATGAGAAGGCATATGACACCACTTGGAGGTATAACATTTTAGCCCAAGCTCACTCCTTAGGCCTCCATGGTAATCTGCCAACTTTCCTTACTTCTTTCTTATCTGAGAGACATTTTCGTGTCCGTGTTGGCGCCTCGCTTTCCTCAGACTTTGTTCAGGCCAAGGGTGTCCCACAAGGTTGCGTCCTTAGCACTACCCTTTTTCTCTTGGCTATAAATGACCTACCTTCTGTTCTTCCATCGCATATTTGGTCATCACTTTATGTGGATGACTTCGCTATAGCTTACGCAGATGCTGACTGTCGCCTGGTAGCGACCTCCCTTCAGGATGCGATTGAGCGGGTTTCCCATTGGGCCACTGTAGTGGTTGTAGGTTAATAAAACTCAGAGTAACAATAACAATGTACTCTCCAGGGCTGCTCCATAACAACAACGACAATAACAAAACAATTATAAATGACTGAACCAAACAAACATAGTATTCAATCCTCCTACTGCTCCCAACCCCTTACATTCCTCCTTTTCTAAATTACATTATATCATCCAACTTATAAATCCAACCTATCTGGAGGTTTGACAACTCTGCTGGAACGCCGGAGAATTGGAGGGTTTGCACTGTCCTGAGGTGCCTCCTCTTCTCTCACCCGGCTGGTTCCCTTATCAAACCTCCCAGGAGGTTCTTCCTGTATGCTAACCTGCTCTTTAAGTTTATTACCATTATTATGTGTTGTGGGCAGTTCCTCTAAACCACTCCTTACTGCTTCTGGTACTGTTGGAATCAGTGGTTGCTCTCCACTCCTAAACCTTGGCATGAGCTGATCTATATGCCTTTTCCATATCATGTTACCAAACCCTCTAATTAACGCTTTATAATTCCCAACCCCTAATACCTCCATAATTTTTCCTTCTACCCAAGGGTAGAAGTTCCTTGCATACGCAGCATCATCAACTTTAAAATGCTTCCCCACTCCTTGAAGGTCACCAGCAGGCATGTTAAACCATGAATTGTTCTCTTTAACATGACATTTGACAGCCGATACAGGGACTTTGAAATTCCTATGAAACATCATTTCTGCTGGTGTCTTATTTGTGGAGGAATGAACAGTTTTCCTATGGTTATATAAGAACCTACATAATCTGGTATTGAGAGAACCTTTTGTAAACTTATGTAAACCTTCCATCAATGTCTGTACCTCCCTCTCTGCCAGACCATTTGATGATGGATGGTATGGGGCTGGAGTAACATGTTCAAAACTATTCTTACTAAAGAAGGCTTCCAGCTCTTGTGAGACAAAATAAGCAGCATTATCTGACACAACTGTGTCTGGTAACCCAAAATTACAAAAGGATTTCCTCAGTAACTCAGTAGTAACTGTGGATGTCATGAAACTAGTTACTTGCACATCTAAGAATTTTGAAAAGGAATCCACAATTACCAAAAAATATTTGCCCTCAACAGGACCTGCATAGTCTATATGCACTCTAGATAATGGTTTCCCAGTGCTGGGCCAAGATAGGACAGGAGATGAATTTGGCTTAAAATTCTGAAAACAAATGGGACAACTCTTTGTCACTTCTGCAATATCTTGGTTCATCTTTGGCCACCAGACCCACTGCCTAGCTTCTGCTTTCATAGCATTGATACCATTATGACCTATAAGCAGATGCTCCAATACCTTACATCTCAATTTTACTGGCACTACCACTCTGTTCCTATACAATAATAAATTATCATGAACAGTCAGATCTGATTTGACTGAATTATAATCAGATAAAAATACACTGTTTTAACACCATCCATATTTAACATTATTTACTACTTGAATAATACATCATCCCAGTTTCCTCTTTGATTTTGTCAAATGATAAGTGTTTGAAATCGAGGAACTCTACTAATCTCACATATTCCGAAGGTATACTTGATTCTAAGCTGTGATCTTCAGTAGGTAATCTACTAAATGCATCTGCAATAACATTTTCCTTGCCAGCCTTGAATGAAAATTCATAATCATACTGAGCTAATAACAGAGCCCAACGCTGAATTCTGGCATTTGCATTTACTGGAATATGCTTCCCTTTACCAAACAACCCTAGCAATGGTTTATGATCCGTGCGAGCAACAAACTTTCTCCTTAGCAAAAAATATCTGAATTTCTTAACAGCATACACCAAAGCTAGACCTTCTTTATCAAGTTGAGAATAATTCTGTTCTGCTGGAGAAAGTTTCTTACTAGCAAAATACACAGGTTTTTCCTGGCCATTTACTACCTGGATTAACACACATCCAACACCCACAGAAGAAGCATCAACCTCAATTATTAATGGATGCTCTCCCGTAAAATTAGTCAACAAAGCTGAACACTCCAATTGTTTTTTAATCCTTTGAACAGCTTCCTCTTCCACTGAAGACCACTCAAATGTAGCCTCCTTTTTTAACCCTTTAACGGTCCACACGTAGATCTACGTTCACTCGCGCACTGCTCCGAATATTTAAAAAAAAAAAAAAAAAAAATTAAATGAAGAGTGCATTTTTATAAACAGGATAGGCTAAAAAAAAAATTTTAGTGCCAGTACTTACCGAGATATAAGCCCGCGAAGTTGGTGCTAAATGATGTGGTGTCGGCAACATGGAGCACTGCCGCTTGCAGAAACAATAAACATTTATCGTTTTTTTTTCATTTTTTTTACATTTTCTGTTGTTTTCATGCTATGATAATAATGTTTTGATGCAGATCTTTTGATATCATTGCCAATTCTTGTTTAGACACAAATGTTTGGTACTGAATTAGTAATCATACTGTCACTAACACACATGTTCCCACTGATTGATGAATTTGTACACCTGGTTCAATCCCATACTATTGTTTACATATATATATACAAAGTATTTACAGGTCCCATTTATGTTTCTAGAAGTCCACCACTGTATGATACTCCAAGAAGCATGGATTCATACAGAGTGCCACTCCACATTGCTGACACATGTATCGTGTGTCTTTTCGCACTTGAGGTCGCTGTGTACTGTAAGCACACACAACACACTTTTTCTGAGAGTACTTCTTCTTTGGAGTAGATGGTAATGGTATCAGGCAGTGACAGTTAGGGATTATTCGGTTAGGCACTTCCCCTTCTGGTTGTGGGGTGACAGGTCGCTGTTGTGGGGTGACAGGTCGCTGTTGTGGGGTGACAGGTCGCTGTTGTGGGGTGACAGGTCGCTGTTGTGGGGTGACAGGTCGCTGTGGAGTGGCAGGTATAGGTGTGGTACCATATTTTCTCGCTATCTGCTTGATGACATTTAGGGTGAATTCCGCATATTGTTGTCGCTTCCCAGTCTTTATTTCGAACATGTTGAAGGCATTGAGCATTGCAATGTCAACAAGGTGGAAAAACACTTTTATATACCACTTGCGACTCCTACGCACACAGTCAACAAAGCCTATCATCATGTCACACTTATCAACTAGTCGCATATTGTTCGTATAGTCGATGACAACAGCTGGTTTTTCAACAGGTTGATTGTTGAGCTTGCTGATTCTGTCTGTTTGTACCATCTCGTTTCTGTGGATGGTTGACAGCAATGTCACGTCCCTTTTGTCATGCCATGTCAGTGTCATGATGTCATTGGCATGAAACGCCTGCACTACACTTCCTCCAGTGAACTTTGGCATGTGTTTTCTATTTCTTCTCACTGTTCCACATATATCAGTATTGTTCACACGTAGGAAATCAGCAAGCATAGGGCTTGTGTACCAGTTGTCTGTGAACAATGTATGGCCCTTGCCAAGGTATGGCTGCATCATCTTGCGAACAACATCACCAGAAATGCCCAACATGCGCCTGGTATCATCAAGTGTATTTTTACCTGTGTAGATAATGACATCCAACACAAGACCAGTCTCACAGTCACACAAAACAAACAGTTTTATACCAAAGCGATTACGTTTGCTAGGTATATATTGTTTGAATGACAGTCGTCCCTTGAACAGAATCAAGGACTCGTCAACAACAATGTTCTTGAATGGATAAAAGTAGGCACTGAATTTTTGCTTGAGATACATAAACAATTCCAGGATTTTGTAAAGGAGGTCATTTCGGTTTGGTGTATTCCTGTCTGAGAAATGCAACATTCTCAGCAACAGAAGGAATCTGTTGAAGGACAGGAGGTCACGGAAGACTGGAGTGCTAATGAAGGAGTCTGTGGACCAGTAGTTTGCTATATTGTGCGGCATAAGCATGACAGTGCCAAGGAATAAATACATTTCAGCCACAGTTGTATTTTTACACCTGCGCAGCCGTGACGATTCTGTAACATCTACATGGTCCATTGTATACTGGTAGTACAGGTTGGTCTGGGTAACAATCAGGTTCATTATTGGCTCATCAAAGTATAGTTGAAAATAGTCTAACTCAGTAGACTCATCAGTGATGGGACAGTGTGGCATGATGCCACTTCCACTGTCATCAAAAATGAAAGGATGTGGCACGAATGGTGTATGTTCAGTCCACTTCCATTCACGATCAGCTGGGACGTGGGGGAGAAGGAGGGACGGGAGTGGGGCCAGCACATGGTTGAGAGGGTGCCGCGTGGTCCTTTGTCTGTCCACACACCGCGCCACGAGGACCAGGCATCATGCCACCCACCACCCCTTCCTCCATCCCAGCATATTCTCCTTCATTATCACTTTCACTATCAGTGGCAGGGGTTCTGGATTGTGACCTGCCACGACCCTTGTCTCTGACTGCATATCTCACACTGCCTGAACGTAGGTAATGACGCCCAAAAGCACGTTTCACTGGGGAATAATGATAATCACTTTCACTCGACGAATCGTCTATGGGTATAAAATCGATTTCATCATCGTCACTTATATCACTTTCACTATCGTCATTATTATAACACATGGAAAATGATAATTTCCTCTTGCGGAGTTGCCTTTGGGTAGTAACACTAGCAACCCCAGAGGTGCTGGGCTGAGGGTCTGTGGCCACACTGGCCACACCAGATGTGCTGGGCTGAGGGTCTGGTATGGCCACACTGGCCAACCCAGAAGTGATGGGCTGAGGGTCTGGTATGGCCACACTGTCCACACTGGCCACCCCAGAGGTGATGGGCTGAGGGTCATCTGGGTTGTCATCAATAGTTTCACTAATTCCTTGATTATTAGTGAATCATGAGGATGTGCCATGATGTTGACCCACGATGGAGCTGAAAATAAATGGGGCTACCATGCGGTACCCAGGCGTCCCTGATTTTTTTCATACTGCGCACACTGAGGGCGCAGGCCCATTCTCTCATGTCTAGGCGACTCAGGCCTATCGCGCTAAATTTGAACGAATGAAAAATAAAACGTAGATCTACGTTCGGAGCAGTACGCGTACAAACGTATATCTACGTGTGGACAGTTAAAGGGTTAACAAATCATACAGTGGTGCCAAAATTAAAGAAAAGTTCTTAATAAACTTACAATAATAAGTCACCATCCCCACAAAGGACTGAACTTCTCCTTCTGAGAAGAAGGTTTAATACCTTCCCCTGAAATTTTATACCCCAGATATTCAATAGATCTGGCTTTCAACACTGACTTGCCACATTGGCCCACTATCCTTGGCTCTGATGATCCCATCCTCATCGCCACTGTAGTGGTTGTAGGTTATTGAAAAGCTGAGTAACCATAACAATGTACTCTCCAGGGCTGCTCCATAACAACAACGACAATAACAAAACAATTATAAATGACTGAACCAAACAAACATAGTATTCAATCCTCCTACTGCTCCCAACCCCTTACAGCCACTTCTCATGGATTTAAATTTTCTAGTATGAAAACTCATTTCATTACCTTCACTAGACGTCCTCTTGTCCCAGATATTCCATTGTATTTACATAGCTCATGTATTCCAGAAAGTGATACAGTTAAGTTTCTTGGCCTTCTCTTCAATCGTCGGTTAACATAGAAACCTCACATTTTCTCTTTGAAGGCAGCTTGCCATGGTCGGCTGAATCTCCTTAAAATTCTTGCGCATCGTTCATGGAGAGCAGATCGCCGAACTCTCCTCCATTTGCATTCCACCCTAGTCTTGTCCAAGCTGGATTATGGAGACCAAGTCTATTCTGCAGCTTTTCCTATCACTCTTGCTGTATAACCCTTGTGGTTTAGCGCTTCTTTTGATTATAATAATAATAATCCTATCACTCTTTCTAAGTAAGATTCTCTTTATCATCAGGGTCTACGTTTATGCCTTGGTGCCTTTCATTCATCCACTGTTGATAGCCTCTATTCTGAGGTGAATGTTCCTTCCTTAGCTGATCGTCGTGATGCTCATTGCCTTCGTTACTTTGTCCACGCTCATGACCTTCGTGTTCCGTTTACGTATAGGTTGGTCTCGGACATTAGTGAAAACCCCTTATTTGTTTGACACCCCTGCTTTCTCCGACAGTTCTCTCTTCCCTTGAATGTTCATTTAGCGTCAGCCTTTTCTCTTCCCCCTTGGGAGGTTCCGACGGTTCTTGTCTGTTCTCCCCTACTGCCATGCGCCAAAGCTCCCCTGCCTCTTTTTCTTGATCACTTCCGGTCGCATGCTCATGCTGTTGCTGTTTATAAAGATGGTTCTAAATCTTCTGACAGGGTTAGGTTCGCGGCGGTGTTCCCTGACAATGTTGTCCGAGGTCATTTGTTAGACTCGGCTAGTATTTTTACTGCTGAGTTGTATGCCATCCTCATAGTGCTTCTCTGTATTACATATATGTCTCCTTTGACATTTGGGATCATTTCAGATTCCCTCAGTGCTTTACAAGTCATTAAACAATTTGATTCCACTCATCCACTAGTCCTTCGTATTCACATATGGTTGCACCGTGTGACTAGCAAAAACAAAGACGTCGTTTTCTGTTGGGTCCCTGGACACGTTGATGTGCAAGGCAATGAACAGGCGGATGTTGCTGCACAGTCAGCGGTGCATGATCTTCCAGTTTCCTATAGGGGTATTTCGTTCAGAGATTATTTTCCAGTCATCTCTGCCCGTTTTCACGGCCGTTGGCAACAGCGGTGGTCGGACATGCACCATAACAAATTGCACTGTATTAAACTGCTTTTAGGTTTGTGGCCATCTTCTTACCACCGTTGCCATACTTGGAAGACTGCACTCTCCCGTCTCCACATTCGCCTTACCCATGGGTATCTCATGGAACAACACCCTATTCCTCTCTGTGAGGTTTGTTGGGTCCCTATTTCGGTTCTTCACTTACTGTGGATTGCCTGATTTACCAATGAGCTTCCCTTCTTATGGACAATCTTACTTACAATCACTTTTTGACTTTTTGTCAGCAACTGCTTTACTATACGAACTTTGACGCATAACCCTTAACGTCCCTTCCCCTTCTACCCCATTTCTTCCCTTACCTCTGATCCCCTCTCCACCTAGATGTTTATAGCCGCAGCACTATTTTCTGCCCTCAGCGCTGTATGACCCTTGTCGGTTTAGCGCTTTCTTTGATTATAATAATCGGCCTGACTCCTTTGACACATCTGACCTCCGCACATCTTTGACTATGCTTCCGGCTTCTCCCCATATGGTGCAACGGTTTTCAGATCGTTCACTCATCTCAAAACAGACCACCTCTGGTCCTGCATCTAAACGACCATGACCTTTCTCTGATGACACTGCTTCGAATGCCTCTCATTCTACTCAGAAAAGACCAATGCGACAATCACTCCCTTTACATACCACACAATGGACCAAGTTTTTCAATGCGCAACCTACATATTCCTCAGATTATCTTTCTGATCATAGCATCAGCAAGGCGCTCCTACACCACGTTGGTCGAAATATTCCCTTTCATGCTCTCAAGAGTGGTTCACGCATCGTCACAGTACAAAATGCTAGCCAAGCTCACGATCTTTCTTTCCTTACCACCACACATGCTATTCCTGTAAGAATTAAAAAAACACCATTCTCTCAATTCTTGTAGTGGTTCCATCATTCTATTGTTCAGCGTAATTTGCAGACATATGGTGACGATGTGCTGGAACAGCTTGAGCTCCAAGACTCCCAATTCTCAAAGTAGACACATATGTACTACCTGCCCACGGGCAGAGACGCTACGCCTGCAATGTAGCTCGCTTAACTTTTGACTGCCATGAGCATCCATCCTCGGTTTATATCGTGGGACACTGTTTACAAGTCCGAGAGTTGATCCTTACATCACAACATTGTAGAAATTGCTGGCATTTTGGCCATCCAGGGAAATATTGCAGGCCTATGGCAGAATGCCCAATCTGTGGTGCCGACGACCATACCAATACATCTTGTAGTCTACCTCCCTCTCGCCTTAATTGTAATGGAGCTCACCCATCTTATTCTTATCGTTGCTAAGTTTACTTAAATGAACGAGAAATCTGCTGGCTCAAAGAGACAGAAGGCTTTACTTATGCCATGGTAGTTTCTCATGTATCTCATCTCATATTTCTTATTCTCGACCCCTCAAGGGAGGTTCCTTGATGCTGGTGAGGGGCTCGCAAGTTTCTATGTCTACAAGACTTCGCACAACAGCTCCTTCCCTTTGCCCCTATACTGTACTTCTCCAAAGTCCAAACAATCCACAAAGTGTAAATCTTCTTTAACCTCTCCTTCACTTATCCTACTCAGACATTTTTACTTTCCTCTCTCCGTACCTGGTTCTTTACCTCATTAGCTCAGTTACGAGTGTGGAGGTTCATCCTTAACCTCGTACAGTCCCTTCCTCTCCTGTCCCCTCCTAGGTTTCTTCCTCTCCTGTCCCCTCGCAGGTTTCTTCCCCTCCCAAGTTTCTTCCTAAATTAACTCCTAACCTTTCGTTCCCCCCCCCCTACTTTGGTAACTTTCATTATCGCCATGATCTTTACTCACACTCTCCCTTTTATCTCCGATGTCGTCCCACATACAACGTCCTTGTACTCTGAAACGCTTGAAGCCATCTCCAAATATATTGAGAAGACTAAACCATTGATGCAATAGGAATGCCTGCTTAACAGATGTTTAGCATGGTATTTGGTTGTTGTTGATATCTTTATTATGCACCCCATACCCATCCTGTGGGCGGTAGTCAAAAGATTACAGAGGTACATAATGGGTCCAGGGACTGGACCTCAAAGTTTGATAGCTGAGCAAGTTACAAAGGTAATGAACTCAGATGGTCACAATCATGACAAGTTACAAAGGTATTTGCAGATTACAGAGGTATATATAGGGTCCAGAGACTGGGCCCCAAAGTTTGATAGCTGAACAAGGTACAATGGTAATTAATTCACTAGTTACAAGGTAATGAATCATGTAAGTAAATTTACTTACGTCTGTACATGTTGCACTCATGAACAAATTATAAAGCAATGAGCAATCTATTAGTCTACACCCAGCCACAACTGTAATGAGTTATTGGTGCAAATTTTAATTGTTGGATCACACACACACATATACATATACACATACACACGCATACATGTATATACATACACACATACACATACACACATGTACATACACACACACACACACACACACACACACGTGTCAATGCTTTATTTACAGGGAGCAAAGTCAGGGTATTTTTCCAGAATGGTCTGTAATATACCACTGTGGATAAAATACTTTGACATATCTTGAACATTTCTGAATGAGTAGTCTCTGAATTCATTAATTTTATCACTCCAGTACATAATGACGCAGGGTGTGACAATAATCCAACTGGCAAAGTTTACATCTTGTTTGGTCTACATCTGGTGGTGGTGATTTAACCTGCCAAAGATACTTGTAACCCAGCCGGAGGCGGGCGAGTAGTGACATCCAGAGTCTGCTTATTTTGTTGGATGCACCATAGACATGGGCTCCTCCTGCATGATAGAATGATGATAGATGGACTGACTGGTGTCAAACTCCTGAGTCTTAAGTCAATAAAATTCAGTTGAAGTTCTTTTCGTATTATTGTTCTCAAACTGCTAACTGACAAGCCAAGATTGTAATCTATCCCCTCTTTGAAAGCATAAAACTTAGCCAATTTATCAGTTCTATCATGCATCTGAAGACCAATGTGAGATGGAACCCACAGCATGTGCACTCTGACTCTACTATCCAGAATCCTACCATACCTGTGCCTGGCTTCTGACACGAGCATGCTACAAAGTTATACTTGATGAGTTGAGAGCATTTATGGATGACAGAGAATCAGTTACAATTAGAGTTAACCTTAGATACATGGACGCATTTGAGTGCAAGGGTATGGCAAACAGTTCTGTCTGAAGGGTAGAGGCCCAGTTATTGATGCGTGCTCAATTTCTTTAAAGAGCTATCACTCTGTATGACAACAGCAGCACTACCAGCTGCACCAGTGGATTGTGAACAGAACCATCAACGTAAATAATTTGTGAGAGAGTGTGCTGTTTGGCTAAATTATCAATACAGTTTAAGGCATCATGTTTGGCTTCAAGGCGAAGCTTTGGTTGTGATTTAAGAAGTAGTTTGGGGGGAAATGGAGGGATGGTAGTTTGGAATGGGGTAATATTCCATGGAGCGGAGAAGTGCCGCTGTTGCCTTACTTGCCACAGATCATGTATCTGATTCATGCGGAGGTCGGTTCCAGTTTTTTCGATCCATCTGGAGGGATGTTCACCAGTGCTGAGGAAAGTTTGGAGGGCTTCTGTGCATGGGTTTGAATGGGCTTGCCTGAGCATATTAACCCCAATTAGGATATGTATTTGGAAACCCATAATTGTCTCTCTCCTCCTTAATTCGGTCTTCGTAGGGTTGGTTCTACTATCGACCCCCATAATTTGCTTGTATACCATTACGTTTTTGTGAATATTAAATCACCCTGTTATTGCGTTTATTTTTTATCTCGAGAAACCTTAAGACACCAGGAAGGAGTATATGGAGAGAAAAAGAGAGGTTAAGAAAGTCGTGAAGCAATGTAAAAAGAGAGCAAATGAGAGAGTGGGTGAGATGTTATCAACAAATTTTGTTGAAAATAAGAAAAAGTTTTGGAGTGAGATTAATAAGTTGAGAAAGCCTAGGGAAAGAATGGATTTGTCAGTTAAAAATAGGAGAAGAGAGTTATTAAATGGAGAGTTAGAGGTATCGGGAAGATGGAGGGAATATTTTGAGGAATTGTTAAATGTTGATGAAGATAGGGGAAACTGTGATTTCGTGTATAGGGCAAGGAGGAATGACATCTTATAGGAGTGAGGAAAACCAGTTGTGAGTGGGGGGGAGTTTGTGAGCCAGTGAGTAGAATGAAAGAGGGTAAAGCAGCTGGAATTGATGGGATAAAGATAGAAATGTTAAAAGCAGGTGGGGATATAGTTTTGGAGTGGTTAGGGTATATATTTAATAAATGTATGAAGA